>CM054131.1:85122648-85147770 GCA_028751855.1 Ambrosia trifida
GGAAAAACAAGAAGAAAATAAACAGAATGTAATGTAAGAATATGATATCATCTTGTTTCACAGAAAAATTGTAACACCCCAAAAGTATTAAATTAATGGTAGTATGGTAAGTATATATATATATATATATATATGTTGGTGCGAGTATGTATGTATGCATGAATATGTATGTATGTATATGTTGTACCCCTAGTTGTAAGTAGTGCATTGGTAGTTGTACATTTAACAAACATAAAATTTACCAAGTTAGTTACTTGGGTAAATTGATGATAGCCTAGTTGATAAAAGGGAGGGGTTAAATATGAAACAATACCCATCTTGAGGGGCTGGCCTTGAGAAGAATAGAAGTAGTAAAATAGTTAAAGGGTTAGAAGGGAAAATGGGGCATTCGGAAAGAAAAGAAAAATGCAAAAAGAGAGGAAGAAGGTGGCGACAAAAGGGGGTCTTCACCCCATCCATCCATAGCTGAAAATTAGAAGTAGAAATCACCTCTAATCCCCTGCATGTTCTTGAATTATTAACCCTCTTGTGGTGCTAATCTCATTGGTAAGTTGTATGATTAATTTTAGTAGAGTTTGGAAGTAGTTTGGTGGGATTTCATGATTTTACTATGATAATTACTCTTGTAGCTTAGGAAAGGATGATTTGTATGTATGATAGTGTAAAATTGATGAGATTGCATGTTAAATTGGGTATGTTAGGGCTGAATTGAGAATTGTTAAATGGGTGTTGGAATGAAGGTTCCTGTTGACTTTTTAAAAGTCAAACAGGACCTTAATATCATGAGAGCTCAATTGATTATGTGTTATTGTTAGAAATTTATGTAGATTGTAAATGCTCGGCACCTTAGAATAGGTGAACTCGTGAGAAATAAATGTCAAACATGATGGTAGTGCATGTAACTATGAAATCATGTTAGTTTATTATCCTTAAACCAAGAATGGTAGTAGGTGAAAGTATGAGAACTAAAGTATGAATTTCCTGCACTATATAGGTGTGAAGGTTGAAGGCTCAAGTAGTCAAAAGGAGCAAGGTGCACGCGACAAAGGTAAGTTGGTTACTACCAACTATTTAGTTTAATGAACATATTGGTCATATTTGTTATGTATGTATTTGTTGTGGTTGAACTTGACGGAATGAAAGTAGTATGAAGTACCTTTGTGGTTACACAAGGGTGCAAGTTAGTAGAATGGTTTAAGATGGTAGAAGCACCCTTAACGGGTCAAAACGGTGGGAGTACCCTTAACGGGTCAAAACGGTAGAAGTACCCTTATCGGGTCAAAACGGTAGAAGTACCCTTACGGGTCAATATGGTAGAAGTACCCTAAACGGGTCAAATGATAGAAGTAAGGATTTCATCATGGTTCCATGGATTCCTTGGGTTCCTTGGACAAGATGATGATATTGTTTATAGCATACTAAATGTTTGCCTTGTTGAATTGTAATAGGTAAAGCTCACGAGTGAAGATCAAGTCTCAAGGGAGGTCGGATTATGCACGCTCACGTTCTTTTGGGTTGGGTACCATGGTAGTATTAGGATCTTTGAGTCATTTAAACAAGTTGTTAATGTTTTGTACATGGTTTTGAATATGGGTCAAAGATTCACATGGTAGCCAACTTGGGCATTGTCTTTTGTAAACTTAACTAGTGTCGCCAAGGTTGTTGGTATGTCGTTGGACAAGACGTTTTGGGTATGTATATATAATGGATGTTTATATATTATCCTTATGTTTAAAAAAATCGAGTCTTACAAGTTGGTATCAGAGCCAAGGTTTGAGCGAATCAAGCGCATTAGGTAATGAACTCAAACCGGAAGCTCGTGGGGGGCGTGCATTCGATCCGAGACTTGATCAAGGTATGTGTGGGAATGATGAGTGGGAGAGTTAGTAAATGAACTCCTAAGGTGTTGGAAATTTTGATTTAAGAATGGCCTAAAAAGGTTGTAAGGTAGAAAGGTGGAAAAAAAGGCACAGGGGCCACCGTAGCTTACGGTGGCTACCCACTGCCTTACGGTGGAAATTTTTGTCACTGGGCTACCGTAACTTACGGTGCCCACCGTAAGTTACGGTGGACCCTGAGGGTTTTTGTTATTTTCTCTCCTTTTCACATGGGTTATTATCGTATCTTGCTCGGGAACGTGTTAGGGGTGTAACAACATATGAAAACATGGAATTACACTCCTCGTATACGTATGGTAGAGAATGTGGTAGCCCAAGTATTGGGAGTAGAAAACTTATTTTTAGTAAGAATGGACAATGATTGAAATACTATGGTGTAGTATACATGTTGAAAGGTTGTTAATGTTTCAGAAACATGGTGGAAGAAGGGGATAACTCCGCTAGGGAGCATGAATACCAAGAAAAGATAAAAGAATTGATTGCCACGGAGATGGGTAAGTGATGTGTGTAAATGTATATATAAAAATAACACAAGCTTTATTTAAAGCGACTCATCTAAAAACTACACACGCACGACAAGTATACCGGTCGCAAAGCAGTAAACAGATAAGACCGAGTATCGAACCCAAAGACGCGAATGCAACTCTAGATCACAACCTATACTGAATACTAGCCTAAATAAATAGATACTTATATGGGGGTATTTTAAACTATTAATTACAAACTTAATTAAACTAAATAGACTAAACTTAACTTAACTCGGAAACTAATACGAACTTAAGGAACTGGAGAAATCAGATAGGAAGAAGGCTGGTTACTTAGGTAAAATCCCTAGACACTAGCAATAAATCCTGAATCTGGTAATTAACTTGAGACCCTATTCTTACCTAATAAACCTCCTGTCAAGGATGGCTCACTAGACTCAAGGCGGGACAAGTGTAGAAATGCTAAGATGGATCCGGATCGCCCTAGCGTACCAAAATCCCACAAAAATTAGATTAAAACCTCTCCTGGATTAAAACCCTCAAACTATGAAGCAGACTTAAACTCTACTGAAGAAAACCTAGGAAAACTCTAAACACGAACAAGTAGCGACTCCCGCCCTAGCGCTTGTCAACTACCGAACAATGCCTAGTTAGTTACCTAGCAATCTCGAGTTAGATTTCTCACCCTCAAGAATGGACTGCACGTTTTAGTTAATTTATTATATTAGTTTGTTATACTTGTGTCGTACTCCAACTCCAAATACTAGCACGCTAACCTAAGTTGACGAACTAGATTGATTTCTAGACCTAGGGGTATCTCTACATGCCTAGTTCCTCAAAACCAATAAACAAACTTCAAATAAAATCAACACCAACACACATATATCAAATCCAACAATAAAATTAAAATCATGTAATTCTACACATCAAAATTAAAAATCAAAAATCATTAAATACCGCATAAAACGTGTCTAGTTCATAAACCTAAGCAACCATAAAAGTCTAGTTCATAATTATAATTAGAAACATAGTCATAGAGTCTCGAAAAACAATAATAAACATGTCTCTAAATAAATAAAAACGATAAAACAAACCACCGGGTCTTCAAATAATTAATCTTTAGTGCACCCAAGACCTTCCCCGTCTCCAAAAATCCTCCTCTAGTCGATCAAAGCTTCTGCCGCTTCTTGAATGAATATTGAATAATATTCTTCCTGCGCTGATGATAAGCTCCCTCCCCAATGAAAATTAATTCTCCCCCTAATGACTGCCGTCCAAATTAAAACATATATATCCTTCTGCACATTATCATGACCGACTTATTGTTGAAAGGGTTATTTTGTTTTGGTAATTGGCTTGGGCTACGGCCCAAGTCACATCCTTTTTTTTAATTATTATTTATTATTATATATTATTATTACTCCATGCTCTTGACTCGGTTATTCTTGGCTCGACCAAAGTTTCTCGTTTATGCTCCGACGTCCATGAACACATGCTCTCAAGTGTTCGTGTCTCAATTAAAATTCTTTCTTTTTAATCTCATTTTCCACGAAAACCTATAAAATAATAAAAACGAGTACTAAGAGTACCAAAAACTAATAAAAACTATACAATGATAAAAATAGACAAACCAACGAATACACGCCTAAAACTACTAAAAACTATATACAAAAGACTCAATTTATAACTCAAAATACATAGGAGAATAGATGTGTTTTACGACACATCAAACATCCCCACACTTAAACCTTTTTCGTCCCTGAAAAAGAATTATGCTATGGAATCACAATCAAATAATCTGGCCTCAAAACATAGGTTAATTTAATTTTAAAAATCTAGTCACGTGCCAACTGCGATTGCAAGTATGTTTGTCCTCTTAAACCCAACCGCCGGTTTCTAAGCCCCTTATCATGTTAATTTAATTTTAAGTTCCTTTAGTCTACCTAGGGTCTCACACTAGAGAAGCCATAGTTTCACCTAATCCCGTCTCAAGCTTATGAAACAAAAGGAACAACCAATTGACTATTCCTAACCGTTTTATGTAGAAAACCCGGAGAATTTAAAATCATTTGTCTCTGTTTTTTTTTTTTCATCTCAGCATACTTAACTCAGAGGGCGTGACCAATCCAAGTCGCTATCCCAGTGGCCATGCACCTTAAGCTTCAGCATTTTCGCTTTGATTTCTAATTAAATCTTGAGCTTTTTTTTTCAGACAATCCTAGAGGGAGTCGAGTCCGGAGTCACTATCCCTAGAAACGACACCATTGGCCTTGCCCTTATTTTATATCCAGCTCTTTTTTTTCAACTTTTGATTAGAAATTCTAACGGTTTTAAACTTATAACGGTATTCCTTATACTATTATTGGCGGTTTCAGCTTCCCCATTTTTTCCTAGATGAGAACCCACAAGGTATCCTAATATATTTAGGTGTATTCGCTCAAAGGAAACTTTTCTACCGGCTGGGCCTACCCACACATCCCAAGTCAACACGCTTTCGATTATTTATTCTTTTAATACATATAATATTTGAAAACCAGACACTTGATTTTATCTATCATTTCCCATATTTTATAAGGGATATTTTTTTCTTTTTTTTTCAATTTTTTTTTCAGTTTTTTTTTCCACTCAAAACGACTCTATATACAGACTAAACGACAGTTTCCCATCCCCACACTTAAACTCTACATTGTCTTCAATGTAGGAATAGAAAATGACTCAAAACAAAAAAAAATCCGAATACAAAAATAAAAAGACGAGGGCAAATTGAAAAGGACTTAGCTGGTTAATTTTTCTTCGTAAGCTCTAGCACTCTAGTCCAATCCAGCTCGATCGTATAGCATTTTGGTCGCGATCGGCTCTGACAACTCGTAAACTCTGGGCTTGCCTTGACAAATGATAAACAACTTTGGAATCACCCGAATGGAGATTGAGTACGGGCGGTGCAATCCAAACCTGCACAAAATGAAACAAACAAAACCCGAGCAAAATACTAAACCACGCAAAACTAAAAGACTCAAACTACTAACTTAGACTCATAATATAACAACAAACAAGAAGACGTACCTGCTCGGCAAAATGGCGGTGAATGGTGGTAGAACCAAATGGGTAGAAAAAAAAAATTTTGGTTCTCGCTCAACGTTAAGGACACTGGTGATCACAACACGCGTTGCAAGCGGAAAAAAATATAACTTTCCGGGGTAATAACTGGTCGCATGAGACGAACAGGTCAGCCCAGACTCCTCACATTACGTGAAAAGTCTTTTTTCACAAAAAGTTAATTAAATTTTTTTTTTAGAGAAAAATTCTCTTTTATTGCCCAAACCTTTACCAAAACTCCCACTCATAAAATATATATAAAGATTATACAGGGGATCCGCTCATGTGAATTTTCCTCTACCTAAGCAAACACGCAAACAGACACAAAAAAAAAAACAAAGATAAAAAAGAAAGATAAAAACCTATGAACCACTACCGAAGGACGGACCACAAATAAAAAAAAATGAAAAGCTAGAAAAAAAATTAATAGGTATAAATATAAATTTACAAACTCTACAGAGCCTCCCAACACTTAAACTTAATCAGGGGGCTTCTCTTTTATCTGGACCCGATCCAACCCGTTTAATTCCACCCGGTCCATATTATTTAGCAAAATTACATTAGTGGAATTGAAAAATATTTTATCAAATTTAAATGGGTCGGGCCACCAATATTTAAATTTACCTGGACCAAACCTGATTCTTGGCATGTAATGAAGGGACTTGTTGTCTCTGCAACTCCTGACCCCCACCCTGTGTCGGTCCGGGTGCCTCTTTGCCTTCTCCTGTGGTGGTGGCCATGGTGGTGGCACTAGTAGCAGTGTAATATCCAATGCCTGCATGGGCCGGCTGTGGTGTTCTTCTTCTTCCACCACTGCTTTTTTCTCATCTTCCTTGTTTGGTGACACTTGTTCTAAATCTTTGTCCACTTCTGGAGCTGTCAAATCAACCAACTCGTCACCAAACTCTGCTTCCCCATCAGCTACTTCTTCAAGCAGATCAGTGGTGTCTTCCTCTTCCACCACTTCTTCCTCAAATAGCTAGCCTGTGGATTCTGAAAAATCCATATCTTCCTCAGCCTCCCTCCAGACATCTGCCCCCCAAGGATATGTTGCTGAACTAGATATCTGGCAAGGCTGCTCATCCTGCTGAACCAAAGGTGGGACTAAGGCGTCCATTATGGTCTCTGGCTCTAACCCTGAATCCTGCAAAATATCATCCTCACAAGACAAGTGTAAAGAATCATATGTGTCAGTTAAATCATGCACAGAATCAGATGAGTAAGGACAAACAGTTTCAGCAACGGGCCTAATACAATCAGGTAATGTAAGTGTTACCATCTCGTCTGGGTCATCATATGTGAAATAAACCAGCTGAACTGGAGGTGGGACTTCAACGTCCATTATGGTCTTCAGTTCATCCACCTGAGCCTGTAGCCTCTCAAGTGCCGCATCTTGTTCCCTCAAATAGTCGGTGCGCATGGATAGCAAAGAACGCATATCCTCGAGCATGAGCTGTTGATTAGCAAGGAAGGCGTCTTGCTTAGCAACAAGGGCGGCAAAGTCGGGCCTAGTGTGAGACGAGACATCCCGATAATCGGGGTGTGGATACAAATGTTGGCTAGGTGGATACTCTGACGAGCTACCACCATGCCTTTCCTCAAACGTCTCAGCTTGTAGACGATCAGGCCGACTTTTTATTCTATCTAGTGACTCAGATGTTGCAGGGTTAAACCACCGGTCAGCCTGTGGGTATGAAGGCTGGTATGACTGGTATGGCTGCGGCTGCAAATACTCATTAAAATAATTATCCGTGGAATATCCCAATGAATATGAATGAGGGCATCTTATGGTAAAATGGGGTCCTCCGCAGATCTCGTACATGATAAAAATTATATATTACGAATAAAATAATAATAATAATAATAAGAAATAAAAAAAATAAATAAAAGCAAAAATTATTCACAAAATAGTAGACCAGAAACGGATCAGATAATTCTCAAGAGTGCAAATTGCGTCCCCGGCAACGGCGCCAAAAACTTGATGTGTGTAAATGTATATATAAAAATAACACAAGCTTTATTTAAAACGACTCACCTAAAAACTACACACGCACGGCAAGTGTACCGGTCGCAAAGCAGTAAACAGATAAGACCGAGTATCGAACCCAAAGACGCGAATGCAACTCTAGATCACAACCTATACCGAATACTAGCCTAAATAAATAGATACTTATATGGGGGTATTTTAAACTATTAATTACAAACTTAATTAAACTAAATAGATTAAACTTAACTTAACTCGGCAACTAATACGAACTTAAGGAACTGGAGAAATCAGATAGGAAGAAGGCTGGTTACTTAGGTAAAATCCCTAGACACTAGCAATAAATCCTGAATCTGATAATTAACTTGAGACCCTATTCTTACCTAATAAACCTCCTGTCAAGGATGGCTCACTAGACTAAAGGCGGGACAAGTGTAGAAATGCTAAGATGGATCCGGATCGCCCTAGCGTACCAAAATCCCACAAAAATTAGATTAAAACCTCTCCTGGATTAAAACCCTCAAACTATGAAGCAGACTTAAACTCTACTGAAGAAAACCTAGGAAAACTCTAAACACGAACAAGTAGCGACTCCCGCCCTAGCGCTTGTCAACTAACGAACAATGCCTAGTTAGTTACCTAGCAATCTCGAGTTAGATTTCTCACCCTCAAGAATGGACTGCACGTTTTAGTTAATTTATTATATTAGTTTGTTATACTTGTGTCGTACTCCAACTCCAAATACTAGCACGCTAACCTAAGTTGACGAACTAGATTGATTTCTAGACCTAGGGGGTATCTCTACATGCCTAGTTCCTCAAAACCAATAAACAAACTTCAAATAAAATCAACACCAACACACATATATCAAATCCAACAATAAAATTAAAATCATGTAATTCTACACATCAAAATTAAAAACCAAAAATCATTAAATACCGCATAAAACGTGTCTAGTTCATAAACCTAAGCAACCATAAAAGTCTAGTTCATAATTATAATTAGAAACATAGTCATAGAGTCTCGAAAAACAATAATAAACATGTCTCTAAATAAATAAAAACGATAAAACAAACCACCGGGTCTTCAAATAATTAATCTTTAGTGCACCCAAGACCTTCCCCGTCTCCAAAAATCCTCCTCTAGTCGATCAAAGCTTCTGCCGCTTCTTGAATGAATATTGAATAATATTCTTCCTGCGCTGATGATAAGCTCCCTCCCCAATGAAAATTAATTCTCCCCCTAATGATTGCCGTCCAAATTAAAACATATATATCCTTCTACACATTATCATGACCGACTTATTGTTGCAAGGGTTATTTTGTTTTGGTAATTGGCTTGGGCTACGGCCCAAGTCACATCCTTTTTTTTAATTATTATTTATTATTATATATTATTATTACTCCATGCTCTTGACTCGGTTATTCTTGACTCGATCAAAGTTTCTCGTTTACGCTCTGACGTCCATGAATACATGCTCTCAAGTGTTCGTGTCTCAATTAAAATTCTTTCATTTTAAGCTCATTTTCCACGAACACCTATAAAATAATAAAAACGAGTACTAAGAGTACCAAAAACTAATAAAAACTATACAATGATAAAAATAGACAAACCAACGAATACACGCCTAAAACTACTAAAAACTATATACAAAAGACTCCATTTATAACTCAAAATTCATAGGAGAATAGATGTGTTTTACGAAACATCAGTAAGGCGTGGACTGTTAACCTCGCCAAGATAACCCAAGAGGTGGAAACGAATGTAATGGGGGTAATGGAAGGAATGATGACGAGTAGGTTCGATGAACTAAAGAAATTGATTGAAGAGGGGTCGTTTGGCTCCAAGAATGTTAAGAGATGTACATACCGAAAATTTATGTCATGCAACCCTACGGTGTTTAAGGGAGAAATAGATCCACTCAAATGTCTAAGGTGTATCTCGGATATGGAAGGGGTGTTTGCACGAAGTCATTGCGAAGGCGAAGATGAAGTAATGTTTGCCACGGGTCAATTGCGACTCCACGCAAAGGATTGGTGGGATAGTTATAGTAAGGAAGTGGGGCAAGAACGAGTAAGAACCATGACATGGGCTGAGTTTAAAGAGCCCTTCCTGAAGCATCATTGTCCTCAAACTGCAATTGATCGCATTCAGGAAGAGTTTCTACACCTCCGCCAGAAGAATGAAACCATTGATGAGATCACAAACATATTCCTCGACAAGATGAAGTTTTGTCCAGAATTGGTGGGAACGGAACGGATGAAGATTAACAGGTATCATGCCATGTTAAGGGCAGAATACCGGGAGTTTATCACTGCATCGAAATGCAACACATTGGGTGAACTCATTGATTGGGCTCGTGAACGGGAAACAAAATTAAAACGCTAAGAACAACGGGGTGAGAAGAGAAAGGTTGAAAGGACTTGGGAGTCACCAAAGAAGGCTAAAGGGCACGAACAGGGCAAGAAGGATTCTAAGAAGGGTGAGGTACCGAGTTGTAAACGTGTGGGAAACCACATACGGGGGAATGCCGTTTGGGACAAAAGACGTGCTACAATTGTGGGAAGGCGGGACATCCGTTTTATAAATGCCCTAGTCCGGTTCAGTTGTGTTATCATTGTTATGAACCCGGGCACTTCAAAGCGGATTGTCCCAAGCTCAAGAAGGAGGCACCGAAAGAGGGAAAGAAGAATGAAGCTTCGAAGGCTCGTGGAAGAATGTTTCAAATCGCCACTGAAGAAGCAAAGAACCACCCCGAGGTGGTGTCGGGTATGTTACTAGTCAACAATACTCTTATGTATGTGTTGTTTGATACGGGGGCAAGTAGGCCTTTTGTGTCTACCAAAGTGATTTACCACCCTCCTTTATCATTGAAACGTTGTCAAGCCCATTAGAAGTAGAAATTACGGATAGCAAGAACTATTTATTACACAACATATGTAGAAATTGTACTCTCACGGTAGAAGGGGAGGATTTTAGGGTATACTTGGTACCTATGCCTATGGGGGAATTCCAAGTAGTGATAGGCATGGATTGGTTGGCCAAACACCACGCGGAATTCCAATGCAAGAATAAAACCATATACGTTACCTCACCTAGTGGGCGGCGGGTAAGTTTTATAGGGGATAGAAAGGTCGAAGCCAAGTTGTGAACCTTGGTGGAGACCATGAAGCATGTGCGTAATGGGGGAAAGACATTCATGGCCTACGTAGTTGATACCACTATCACCACCCCCAAGATTGAAGAAGTACCGATTGTTAGGGAATTTCGGGATGTATTTCCGGACGATCTTCCGAGGCTTCCTCCCGAACTCGAAATAGAGTTTAAAATTGAATTGGTGCCCGGGGCTCAACCCGTCGCAAAAACACCATATAGGTTGGCCCCCACCGAACTCCGGGAGTTGATGACACAACTTCAAGAGTTACTCGATAAGGGCTTCATTCGCCCGAGTGTGTCCCCGTGGGGAGCCCCTATATTGTTTGTGAAAAAGAAGGATGGGTCTATGCGGATGTGCATAGACTACCAGGAGTTGAATAAACTAACAATAAAGAACCGCTACCCTTACCCCATATTGATGATCTATTTGATCAACTTCAAGGAGCGAGTTGGTTCTCAAAGATTGACATTCGCTCCGGGTACCATCAGTTGAAGGTAAGGGAAGAAGATGTGGCCAAAACGGCATTTAGGACTCGGTATGGGCATTACGAGTTCCTAGTAATGTCCTTCAGGTTGACAAATGCTCCGGCCGCATTCATGGATTTGATGAATCGGGTGTGTCGTTCAATGTTGGATCGTTTTGTGATAGTATTTATAGACGACATTTTGATCTACTCCCGAAGTGAATCGGATCACGCGGATCATTTACGAGAAGTCCTTGAGACACTTAGAAAGGAAAAGCTATATGCTAAATTTTCTAAGTGTGCCTGTTGGTTGAGGGAAGTCCAGTTTTTGGGACATGTGGTGAATGAGAAGGGCATTTCTGTAGACCCTTCAAAAGTGAAGGCGGTGGTGGAATGGGTTTCTCCCAAGAACCCGAGCGAAATTCAAAGTTTTCTGGGCCTAGCCGGTTATTATAGAATATTCATCCAAGATTTTTCAAAGGTGGCACTACCTTTGACACGGATGACAAAGAAGAGTGAAAAGTTCGTTTGGGGCAAAGACCAAGAAAGAGCCTTCCGAGTGCTGAAAGAGACGTTGTCTAGTTCGCCTGTTCTGACCTTGCCTGAAGGGTCGGATGATTTTGTGGTTTATACGGATGCCTCGCATCAAGGGTTGGGATGTGTTTTGATGCAACGGGGGAAAGTCATCGCCTACGCATCAAGACATCTCAAACCCCATGAATGTAATTACCCAACCCACGATTTAGAGTTGGGGGCCGTAGTGTTCGCGTTGAAAATCTGGAGGCATTATTTGTATGGGACAAAATGCACCATATATTCCGATCACAAAAGCCTCAAGTATTTCTTCGAACGGAAAGATCTCAACATGAGACAACGGAGGTGGCTAGAGTTGATCAAAGATTATGATTGTGATATCGTGTACCATCCGGGCAAGGCCAATGTGGTGGCCGACGCCTTGAGTCGGAAAGAATACCCACCCCTGATTCAAGTTAAGGCCTTGGGTGTAGTAATTACATCTACCCTTTTGAGTGAGATACGAAAGGCCCAAGTTGAGGCTTTGCAAGCCAATGACCCGAAGAAGATAAGAATGAAAGGGATGATAGACAAGTTGGAAGAAAATGCGGATGGGATGAAGACCCGATATGGGCGGGTATGGGTTCCTTGGACATGTGAAGTCAAGGCTTCACTACTTGACAAAGCCCACAAGTCCCGGTTCTCAATCCACAAGGGGACGACCAAGATGTATCGGGATCTAAAGAAAGACTATTGGTGGCCGGGAATGAAGCGCGACATCGCTAAGTATGTGGAGAAATGTTTGACCTGTTCTCAAGTCAAAGCCGAACACCAAAAGCCTTATGGGAAGTTACAATCACTTGAGGTGCCGGTGTGGAAGTGGGAGGAGATCACTATGGATCTCGTGACAAAATTACCAAAGACAAGGAAGGGTTATGATGCAATTTGGGTAGTGGTGGACCGGCTTACAAAAAGCGCACACTTTTTGGCTATTCGGGAGGCCTACACCTCCGAACGGATGGCGGAAATTTATGTGAATGAGATTGTATCCCGGCATGGTGTACCCGTGTCTATTGTGTCGGATCGGGACACTCGATTCACATCCCGGTATTGGAGGAGGTTTCAAGAAGAAATGGGTACAAAGTTGTTAGTTAGTACCGCCTACCACCCTCAAACTGACGGGCAAACTGAAAGGACCATTCAGACCCTCATAGATATGTTGAGGGCATGTGTTTTAGATTTTGGGGGAAGTTGGGATGAACACTTACCATTAGTGGAATTCTCTTATAATAACAGTTATCACAGTAGCATCCAAATGGCACCGTTTGAGATGCTATATGGGAGAAAATGTAGAACCCCGGTGTGTTGGGGGGAAGTGGGTCAGCGGGAGTTACCTCCAAGTGATTTAGTGGCCCTCACTAACGAGAAAATTAGCCTAATACGGGCTAGAATACAAACCGCCCAAGACCGACAAAAGGCTTATGAGGATCGTAGAAGACGCCCGATCGAATTTCAAGTGGGAGATTTTGTGTTATTAAAAGTCTCCCCTTGGAACGACATTATCAGATTTCGTAAACGCGAAAAGTTAGGCCCGCGTTATATAGGACCATTCAAAATTTTGGCACGGATCGGGCAAGTGGCTTACCGGTTGGAGCTACCGTCATCCTTGAGTGGGATCCATGACACCTTTCATGTGTCCCAGTTACGGAAGTGTCTCGCGGATGAAACCGCGTACGTGCCTCTTGAAGACATGGAGGTAGACGACAAATTGAATTATGTAGAAAAACCGGTGGCTATAAGAGATTTCAAGGTGAAGCGGTTGTGAAATAAGACCATAAACCAAGTCTTGGTTCAATGGCAACATCGGAAGGGTTCAGATCTTACGTGGGAATCCGAGGAAGAAATGCGGAAACACTACCCGGCTCTATTCGGTACGTATCTAGGTTTCGGGGTCGAAACCTTTTTAAGGGGGGGGGGGTAGACTTGTAACACCCCAAAAATATTAAATTAATGGTAGTATGGTAAGTGTGTGTGTGTATATATATATGTTGGTGCGAGTATGTATGTATGCGTTAATATGTATGTATATGTTGTACCCCTAGTTGTAAGTAGTGCATTGGTAGTTGTACATTTAACAAACATAAAATTTACCAAGTTAGTTACTTGGGTAAATTGGTGATAGCCTAGTTGATAAAAGGGAGGGGTTAAATATGAAACAATACCCATCTTGAGGGGCTGGCCTTGAGAAGAATAGAAGTAGTAAAATAGTTAAGGGGTTAGAAGGGAAAATGGGGCATTTGGAAAGAAAAGAGAAACGCAGAGAGAGAGGAAGAAGGTGGCAACAAAAGGGGGTCTTCACCCCATCCATCCATAGCTAAAAATTATAAGTAGAAATCACCTCTAATCCCCTAGATGTTCTTGAATTATTAACCCTCTTGTGGTGCTAATCTCATTGGTAAGTTGTATGATTAATTTTAGTAGAGTTTGGAAGTAGTTTGGTGGGATTTCATGATTTTACTATGATAATTACTCTTGTGGCTTAGGAAAGGATGATTTGTATGTATGATAGTGTAAAATTGATGAGATTGCATGTTAAATTGGGTATGTTAGGGATGAATTGAGAATTGTTAAGTGGGTGTTGGAATGAAGGTTCCTGATGACTTTTTAAAAGTCAAACAGGACCTTAATATCATGAGAGCTCAATTGATTATGCGTTATTGTTAGAAATTTATGTAGATTGTAAATGCTTGGCACCTTAGAATAGGTGAATTTGTGAGAAATAAATGTCAAACATGATGGTAGTGTATGTAACTATGAAATAATGTTAGTTTATTATCCTTAAACCAAGAATGGTAGTAGGTGAAAGTATGAGAACTAAAGTATGAATTTCCTGCACTATATAGGTGTGAAGGTTGAAGGCTCAAGTAGTCAAAAGGAGCAAGGTGCACGCGACAAAGGTAAGTTGGTTACTACCAACTATTTAGTTTAATGAACATATTGGTCATATTTGTTATGTATGTATTTGTTGTGGTTGAACTTGACGGAATGAAAGTAGTATGAAGTACCTTTGTGGTTACACAAGGGTGCAAGTTAGTAGAATGGTTTAAGATGGTAGAAGCATCCTTAACGGGTCAAAACGGTGGGAGTACCCTTAACGGGTCAAAACGGTAGAAGTACCTTTAACGGGTCAAAACGGTAGAAGTACCCTTACGGGTCAATATGGTAGAAGTACCCTTAACGGTTCATATGATAGAAGTAAGGATTTCATCATGGTTCCATGGATTCCTTGGGTTCCTTGGACAAGATGATGATATTGTTTATAGCATACTAAATGTTTGCCTTGTTGAATTGTAATAGGTAAAGCTCACGAGTGAAGATCAAGTCTCAAGGGAGGTCGGATTATGCACGCTCACGTTCTTTTGGGTTGGGTACCATGGTAGTATTAGGATCTTTGAGTCATTTAAACAAGTTGTTAATGTTTTGTACATGGTTTTGAATATGGGTCAAATATTCACATGGTAGCCAACTTGGGCATTGTCTTTTGTAAACTTAACTAGTGTCGCCAAGGTTGTTGGTATGTCGTTGGACAAGACGTTTTGGGTATGTATATATAATGGATGTTTATATATTATCCTTATGTTTTGAAAAAATCGAGTCTTACAAAAATGACAAACAAGTATATTTAGTTTGCCTCAATTGAAGTATAGTTGTTTTTCCCTTTCATTATTTACTGATTTAAGAATCTTAATGGCGTTTATGCAATTTATGGTTACTAAAAGACTAGGTCTCATCTCTCCCCGTCTTAAATTCCGCTTCCATACGAATTCCTTCAATCCCAAATTCCAATGGTTATTTAATTTATAGGAATTTAATATATGTATGAGAAGAATTTTGATAACAAAAGATAAATGTGTAGTCAAGTCATATATCAGCTTCATATCTGGATTATTTATATGATTCGGCTATTATTGAGATGATTTACCACTATTTTTACAAGCAAAAAGACTCTTCTTTTGTTTGTCACCAAATCTTAGTTTTAAAGTGTAACACACATTTTTTAATGAATTAATATTAATGGTTGTTGCAAGAGATCACAAATGAATTGGCATTATATGCTTTAAACAATGTCACATACTTGCTACTATCCTTTATTTTTATTTTTTCTAACCATTGTGTTATGTATTGGTTAATATTCAGATTTGGAAATGTGTTGAAACGGGAGATAGAAGAATGCTTACAAACTGCTCAAGAAATAGGTGCTTTAATGGATCCAATATATACTTTGCTTGATAGAAATTAGCATGTCACAAAAATATATTTTATTATATTTCTCGATTTTATACACTCGTAATAATTTAGTGGAGATGAATAGTAGCTTTTCATATATGAAAAGCTTGATGATGGATTTTTTAAAATATAAGGGTAGGGTAAACAAATGGTGGATGTGATGTAGTGAGTTTTTAGTATAATTTTTTAAATTTTAAAAATTGGGGAAGGTTTGATGGTTGAGTTGTGAATGCTCTAAACCCACTTGTTTTTAGGTTCCCCATTCAATTTAAAATTTAAAAATTAATTATTATTTTTTTGAAGCTTTTGCAAATAAACGTATATAGAAGCCTTTTTAATAAAAAAAATGTTTGAAAAAAAAAGCTTAAAATGAGTTTTAAAAAAAGGTAAAAAAAATATTTTGCAAAAAATACTATGGAATGGCTTCTACATATCTTTATATAAAAAAACTCTAAAAAAATATTTGAAGACAATATTTTTTTAGATGTTAACTTGATTTCTTATGATAAATTTAACATGTTAAATAAATGGTACTCTAGTTCTGCACTTTTTTTTATGGTGACCCGTCCTTGATGTCTTAAGTTATGCGGTTTAAAGGTAAACCAAAATTTCTTAAAACATAACTTTATGCACCAAAAACCTTATAAGTTATTCCTAACTAGTTCAACTAGTTTCATTTATAACAACTCGTATAACCTTTTGCCCATTCCATAACATGTTCCATCCTTTCATTGCATTAACAAGAAAGTGAGAAAATAAAATTTAGGGCTTCAAAGGAAGTAGAAAGAACAGCTCCATTGGCTGCCATTTGGGGGGTTGTTGTTCACCATTCTATATCAATCAAAAGAACAAAAATCCAAGAGACAAGACAAGTACACACATGCACATACAAACTTAACTTCATGCGTGAAAAGTATGGGTCTCAAAATCCATGTGTGGTGATGTTAAGTCACGACCTTGAGAAAGCTTTACCACATGTTTGAAAGTGACATGTTGTCTTGTTTAAAATTTAACAAACTAATAATCACATCCTCATCAGTAATTATTGGTTATAATTATTACAAAGTCAGTGATAATCACATCCTCATCACTAGTTATTACTTATTTTCGTGAACTAACATTAAAAGGGTCTACAAGAAACACAACACGATATTAAATAGGTTTGACACAACATGAACGACTAAGAATATCGATATTAGGGTTGAAGAATTCAACTAGCCAACCTGACACGATTGACACCTTGTATGTGTGTATCAAATTACGTGGATTATGCCTATGCTTGGCTGAAATTTCAGTATGTTTTGGTATGTAAATTTGATAAATTATAGCTAGTCTCTATTTTTTTGATAGGTCATCCTTAAGAATTCTAGGGCCTTGTGCAAGTGGAAAAAAGGATTGCCGAGGTGTGTTACCTTGAGCTGTTACAGATGATATCAGAGCCGGGGCCCGGATCGGTGTGCCAGTCGTGCCCGCAAAGACGCTGGGCTCCCTAAGGGGGGTGGAATGTGAGATCCCACATCGGTTGTGTAAGGGAGAACAGAACTCCTTATAAGGGAGTGGCCACCCTCACTATCACAACACGTTTTGGCCAGTCCTTCGGGAGTGAGACCAATGCAAAACCGTGAGCTGCGGCAAAGCGGACAATATTGTGGTGCGGGTTACCTTGGGTTGTTACAGGAATGGCTTCTACATATCCTTATATGAAAAAACTCTGAAAAAATATTTGAAGAAAATAATATTTTAGATGTTAACTTGATTTTATTATGATAAATTTAATATGTTAAATAAATCGTTCCTCACTTTTTTTAGGGTGACCCATCTTTGGTGTCTTAAGTTATACGGTTTAAAAGTAAACCAAAATTTCTTAAAACTTTATTCACCACAAACGCTTTCCTAACTAGTTCAACTAGTTTCATTTATAACAACTCGTATAACCTTTTGCCCATTCCATAACATGTTCCATCCTTTCATTGCATTAACAAGAAAGTGAGAAAATAAAATTTAGGGCTTCAAAGGAAGTAGAAAGAACAGCTCCATTGGCTGCCATTTGGGGGGTTGTTGTTGTTCACCATTCTATATCAATCAAAAGAACAAAAAGGGTGATACTATTTACACAACCAACAAAAAACCCTAAACAACCTTAGGACGGGTCGTCGAGGCCTAGATGGGCCGTTAAGAAAAATTAGGGTTTCAGGACGGGTCGTCCAGGTATTGATGGGCCGTTTGTTTACAGAAAAGACAAAACCGACGGGCCGTTGAGGCCCAGACGGCCCGTAGAAGTACGATGTACGAGGTGATCAGTCTGAACTCCTGCAAAAGCAGGCAGTTCAGACTGAAAAGTCTGAAAAAGGTGCATTAGGACGGGCCGTCCAGGCCCCGACGGCCCGTTGAAATGTGTTAGGTTAGAGCATTTAATCCCTAGACGGCCCATCTAGGCCTCGACGGCCCGTTGAGATTTCCAGATTTAACCATTACACGATCAGCTTCTTCCCCATTTGAACCAAACCTTAAAACATCACCACCACCAAAACCCTCGACCCATTTCGACTTCCCGGTCTCACGATGACATATTTACAAAGCTTTTCAACCGTTGACCTGTCTGAGAACGAGTCTTACGTCTCTGAAAGCGTAGGGTATGAACCCGAGGTTCAAGTTGGTGAAGAGGAGGTTAAATCCGGGGTTCGTGGTAATGACGGGAACATGCTGCCCGATCTCAACGAGGAATATGTAGAGGAACAGGAGTCATTTTTCGTGCCACCAAGCTACCCGCAGTACACGTACGGGAGTTACCATTCGCGCGGGAATCGTGCTAATGATGACAACCAGGAAGATGCTAACATAAAAGTTGAACCTAACCCGGATGTTTCGTATGAAACCGAGCAGGTGCGTTTATTTATTTACACTAGTATATCTTTACAGTAGTATATAATTTAGAGTAGTATGAATTTAGACTAGACTCTTGTATAAATTTTCAGGTATTCGGGTCTGTTGAAGAGATGAAACAATGGGCTTACGATAGAGCCCTTGCTAGCGGTTACGTCCTAGTGACAGGACGTTCTGTTTCAAAAGGCAGTGGAAATAATGCAAGAAAAATTAGGATAGACCTGAGATGCGACCGTGCTGGCGAATACCATACTACAGCCACAGTAAGATCTACGGGTAGCAAAAAGATTAACTGTCCATTTATGTTAATAGGGAGGCTACGCAAAGAGGGTTGGAAGTTGGAGGTTAAACACGCGAATCATAACCACGACCCTTTTATACATGTTGAGGGTCACGCTTTTGCTAGGCGGCTGACACCACAAGAAGAAGAAATGGTGGAAACGCTTTATTTTCAAGGCCTGGAACCGGCAAACATACATTTGGCCATCAGAGCACAAAACCCGAATAATAAATGTATTCTAAGAGACATACACAATACAGTGAGCAAGATTAAACATAGAATTTACGGCGATAAAACCCAAATGCAGGTATTATTATTAATTACTATTATTGTCATAGACTATTATTAATTTTGTTGTTGTTAAATATTAAATATTGTTATTATTATTGTTATGCAGATACTCGAGAGTATCCTGGTTGAAAAGAAATTTACTTATTTCACCAAGCAGAATCCAGAGACAGATGCTGTTGAGAATATTTTCTTTTCACACCGGGTCTCGTACAATCTCTGGCGTGCCTTCCCACATGTGATGCTGATCGACGCCACCTACAAAACGAACGAGTACAGAATCCCATTTGTTCAAATTGTGGGTATGACGTCGACAAACCAGTCGTTTTGTATCGCCCATGCATTTATCGTTAAAGAGAAAACGAGTAACTACACATGGGTGCTTGAGAGGCTCAAAGATTTGCTGGAGGGGAGTATGGAGCCACGTGTAATTGTTACAGATAGAGATCTGGCTCTGATGAGTGCATGTGCTACAGTTTTCCCGGATGCTACGAAATTGCTTTGCAGGTGTCATATTCAACGAAATATTATTATTATTATTATTATTATTATTATTATTATTATTATTATTATTAATATTATTGTTGTTGTTTTGCAGGTATCATATTCAACGAAATATTGCAAAATATCATAAAGCAGGATTTCCAAAAGAAGAATGGGAAATATTTTTGCAGTATTTTGGTCGACTGTGTAAATCTCCTGACAAAGAGGCTTACGAATTCAATCTTGAAGCGCTCTACAGACGACTTTGGGGGCAGGATCGAACGGGTATATATTTTATTTTTTATTTTGCTTTACAAGCGTACATATTTTCTGTATTGACATCACTATTCTGTTTTTTACAGAGGTTTATGACTACATGGAGTCAGTTTGGCTCCGAGATTATAAAGAAATGTTTGTGGAAGCATGGGCAAATGAAAACCTTACGTTCGGTCAGACTACGACCAACAGGGTCGAGAGTCAGCATGCTCTGATTAAGAGGTACATAAAAGGCCCGAACAGCTCGCTCCACGCGCTTGTGATGGAAATAGACAAAGTTATGGAATCACGGCGCGTAGCGATAAAGCACTCCTTCGAACACAGCCGATCAACAAGAATGTGGAAACATGATCTACCGTTGTTTCAAGACGTAATCGGTAGGGTTTCCCATCTAGCGCTTAATTTGATGCTCGGAGGGGTCAACAAGATAAATTATATATGGAACAAAAGAGGTCTTGTGAACACCGACTCAAGAAGACTTATGGATTGCCATGTTCCTGTCAATTGCAATTGTATGATACGAAAGGTAACATCATTTTTTAGACTTATTATTTTTTTTAGGATATAATAGTCAAATTTATAAATGTTTGAAGCGTTTTGTAGACGACTTGTGTTGTCTGGTTCGTACAAAAACAGAGGAAACTCTGCCAAATTTTTATAAAATTATTGATTTGTTGTTGTTGTGATTGAATATATATATCAGATACACGAGTGTCACTGGCTGATATCGACGTCTTCTGGACACGACTTGACTTTATGCCAGAAGTAGCTGAGAATCCCGAGTTTGACTTTCAGCACCAAATGAATGCATTCGCTGAGCAACTAAGGTCGCAACCGGTGCAAGTGAAAAAAAGCATGTTGCAGAAGATGAAGGAGGTGTTGAATCCGATTATGACTAAACATAAACCTCCTGAGGTACAAACCGATACTCGGGGTCGGCCAACAACAAGTGAAAAGGAAAAAAAGGAAGATAAGGCTGCGGTTCGTATTATTATTATTATTATTATTATTATTATTATTATTATTATTGTTGTTGTTGTTGTTGTTGTTGTTGTTATATAATTTTTTCAACGTAGGGCAAAAAGCCTTCTAGAAGAGGTAAACAATCAAGGGACAAACCGATTGTTTACGATGAAGATTTTCCACTGTTGGAAAGGGATAGGTACAAACTACTAATATATAAATTCACACATGCATACATATTTATACACATATTAAATCTCACTTTTTGATGGGTACAGGTACAAACTGGAGATCGAAAGGTTTAAGAAATGGCTTCCACCTGCATATCATAGATACATTACAGACATTCGGGATGTCCATGGAGACGGTCACTGTGGCTTTCGATCCGTAGCTGTGTGCTTAGGGTGGCAACAGGATATGTGGTACTTCATCCGCAAACAGCTTAAGGAGGAGATCGTCGAGAATGAAGACCGGTGGAGGCCAATTTTAAACGAAGTAGATTACGATACTTACGACAGAGTCTCCAACTCATTCGATCACATTGGAGTGGGACCAGCAACGCACGACCAATGGATGGAGATGCCCGCCTCAGGATTACTGATTGCTCAGAAATTTAGGGTGGTTGTTCAATTTCTCTCTCCGTATGATCAAAGTGAGACGTACTTCCCTATGTTCGATGGTCCACACACCGTTGAAGAACATGCGTTCGTATCGTTTGCTTTTGTTAACAAAAATCATTTCATCAAGATTGAGTTGGCAGAAGGCGCCCCAATGCCAAAACTGAATCCGTCATGGCGTAAGTGGCGATATGAAGAGGCAAGTGAGTGGGAGACGGTATATGACGACCGTATACAAAGGGTTGATGTTCGATCACCTCAATACTTCGACTTAACTTAGCTTATCGTATGTTACCGGACCGGACGAACGGAAAAATTTGTTGTATGTGTTCATTTATACTTATTATAAAAATATACTCCCTTTTTTTATAAAAAAAATACAAATACCAAGCTTAAAATATATAAAATACACTAAAAATTAAAAAAAAAAAAAAAAAAAAACAAGGTCGTCCAGGCCTTAATGGGCCGTCCAAGGCCTAAAATTGGTTTTTAGACGGCCCGTCCAGGCCTCAACGGCCCGTTTGGAGCCCCAAAACTAAGGCTCGTCCAGCCTCAACGACCCGTCCTCAGTCTTCTTGACTGGCCGTCAAGGCCTCAACTGCCCGTCCCAACACAAAGCTTCCAAGAGAAGCTTCTGTTTTAAATTAAAAAAAAATAGTCATCCAACGGACCGTCTGGGCCTGGACGGCCCGTCCCAACACACTTTTTTAACTTCCCTACGGCCCGTCTAGGTCTCGACGGCCCGTAGGGAAAAATTTAAAACCCACAAAAACCAGCAGAACAGACGATCCTCCCAAAAAATTTCACTTTCCCTCTTCAACCACTCTCCCCCTCCCTCTTCAACCCCAACCACCACCACAACCACCACACTACCACCGTCCTCCTCCACCGTCTTCTTCATCCTTCCTCCCCGTTCATTCTAGGTATTATTATTATTGTTATTATTATTGTTATTATTATTGTTATTATTAGTTTTAGGGTTTTTTTTATTTTTTTTAAGGTTGTGGTGGTAGTGTGGTGGCTGTGGTGGTGGTTGGGGTGGGGTTGTTGTGGGTCTGTGGTGGTGGTTGGGTGGGGTGAGGGAGGTGGCGATTGTGGTAGGTTGGGTTGGGGTGGGGGCAGTGGTGGTGGTAGGGGATAGGGTGGTGGTTGGGTGGTGGTGGTCAGTGGTGGTGAAGGGCAGTGGTGGTGAAGGGCAGTGGTGGTTGGGTGGTGGTGGTCAGTGGTGGTTGGGTGGTGAGGGCAGTGGTGGTGGGGCTGTGGGGCTGTGGTGGTGAAGGGCAGTGGTGGTGGTTGGGTGGTGGTGGTCAGTGGTGGTGAAGGGCAGTGGTGGTTAGTGGTGGTTGGGTGGTGGTGGTCAGTGGTGGTTGGGTGGTGGTTGGGTGGTGAGGGCAGTGGTGGTGGCCTAAACATAAACGCGCGCCTTTATGTTTTGGCGCGCGTTTGTGTTTAGGCGCCTAAACCTAAACGCGCCGCGCGCGTTTGTGTTTAGGCGCCTAAACACAAACGCACGCGCGCGTTTAGGTTTAGGCGCCTAAACACAAACGCGCGCCTAAACATAAAGGCGCGCGTTTATGTTTAGGCGCCTAAACCTAAACGCGCGCCTAAACATAAAGGCGCGCGTTTAGGTTTAGGCGCCTAAACACAAACGCGCGCCTAAACATAAAGGCGCGCGTTTATGTTTAGGCGCCTAAACCTAAACGCGCGCCTAAACATAAAAGCGCGCCTAAAGTGTTATTGTTCTTGTGTTTTGTTTAGTTCCTTTTAATATAAACGCGCGCCTAAAGTGTTTTGTTTTTGTTTTGCAGATATGGCAAACAGAAACAACAGAAGACGCCGTAACCAGCCTGCGGACGGGAATCCTCTTGCAGGTGGCGATTTGAGAGATTGGCCCTACAGGCACGATAACGACGACTACGAGATCGCGCGCTGGGGTCATATGGAGCTGCGTCCGATACACGGATCGCGCAGTGTTGACTGGTCCGCATTACGCGCGATCGGTGCAGCGGACAGGTTTGAGGAGTGGATCCCAGACGACAGCCCTTGGGGGCGGATGTTAGCTGACCTCGACCATGATTCGTATCGGCCACTGACGATCGAGTTCATCTCGACATTCCGCTACGCGCCGCATCCAGCAGGTGTTGAGCCTCCAGTAGGTCCTGACGGCGAGCCTGAGCCTGAGGTACAGTTCCGATTATTCGGACAGCTCTACGCATATACGATGGACCAGTGGGCTACTACTTGCTGCTGGTACAGAGAGGAGGAGCTTGTCCAGGATATGTACACCACGGCCTTGACGACCTTGCCAGACGACATGCTGATGGCCTGGTGGCCCACTATCGGTGGTCGAGCGTATGGGGAGGACGGCGAGAGGTATTATTATTGTTATTGTTTTCATTTAGTTCAGTTCGTTATTATTATTGTTATTTAGTTCGCTTAGTTAGTTAATTATTATTGTTATTTAGTTAGTTTAGGTTGTTTGTTTTTGGATTTTTGTAGACGACTTGTGTTGTCTGGTTCGTACAAAAACAGAGGAAACTCTGCCAAAATTTTTATAATGTTATTATTATTCTGTGCAGGATGGATAGGTCCAGCAACATCCGGGACCCTCTGATCCGTTACATACACCGTTTGATTAGCTGGTCGATTGCCGGACGGTGTAACTGTAACGAGAGGGTCCAGCAGATTGACCTTTTCTACCTCTACTGCATCTTGAGGGGTAGGCCGGTTGCGCTACACAGGTGCTTTGCCGAGTACATCGCGACCTACCCTCATAGGAACCCGGCGGGGGAGATTCCGATTGGTGGGATCGTCACCGCCATCGCGTTGCGTCTTTGCCCGGGCGAATTGTGGACGCATGCTGAGGAGAACAACTTACCTCGTCCGATGATGCCCAGGTAAGATTATTATTATTATATATTATAATTTAATATTATTATTATTATTTAATTTTATATATTATTATTTAATATTATTATTGTTGTTTTGCATTTCAGGCCGTTAAATATTAGGACTATGACGCAGATGAAGGTGGCAGCACGGGTCCCTCGCAGCAACCCACACGCTTATTACCAGCGTGCTTTCGGACCTGCTGGCGACCGTGGCGAGCATTTTGTGCCAGAGCCGCTCAGACATCTCGATGGGCCGAATGCCCCTGAGGTCCAGATGCCACACGTTGCCGACGGCGACCCACCGGTGGATGTAGAGATGCCAGACCCCCCGTTGATGAGCTACAGCGTCCTGCCCGCGTTTATCATGCTGTCAGGTTGCATGATAGCACGACCCAGGTACTTCAGCAGATCCTGGATCAGTTGGGGTCGATGCGGGGTGACATGCGGTGGCTGTTAGAGAGCGAGAATGAGAGACGACGGGAAGCTGGTTTGGAGCCGCGTCCACTTCCGGATTGGGCGTCTAGCAGTCAGCATGGTGGGGCGTCCACCAGTTAGCCG
>CM054131.1:85147870-85169717 GCA_028751855.1 Ambrosia trifida
AGGTTCATTTGAAAATTTTTCGTAAATACACATTTTCATGTGTTTACGAGAAGTCGAGTTTGAAAAAATGTTATAAGGCTTATTATTAGTTGCAAATTTCTCCTGAAAACATATATTGGATTTGTCATATGAAAACAAAAGGTTTACATTTGACCTTTAAAATATGCCATACAAGTTTGTAAAATGCAAAATGAAACCATTTCATGAAGTATGTGTAAATCTAATGTGTTTTAAAAGACCAAGATTTAAAATGACGTGAATGATAAAATCAACGTATGTAATAGATTACAAATATTTATGAAAATTCATAATTTATCATTTGAGTCTTCAAATGATAAACAAAACATAAATATCAATATCATAAAACATTGAGATTGTTTCCATAGGAAACTTTGACTAACTAAAGTAATTGAAATGTTATTAGTGACTTGTGGGGGCGCACTTTAGCCTATAAGTGAATACTCATCCCGAGAGTTCCCAGGTCAGCATAAGGGTCCCTCGTCTGATTGGGATTTATGTGAAATGCCAGGCCTAGACAGAAAACTCAGGATACATGCGCTCACCCTTCCAGATTGCACGTGCCCCATCACTAGTAAATTCCAAAACTTTAGCGAGATTAAAAACGAGGTTCTGAAATAGATCCTTGAGATGTGGATTTCACTCCCAACTCAAAGATGTATTTCAAAATTGAAAACGATTGTGGAATAAAACCAATCACTAAGTTACGGATATCACTCCTAGCTTAGTGGTTAAGTTCCTTTTTGAAGGAAATACTCTTTTGAGGTGTGGATGTCACTCCTATCCCAAATGTATATTCCAAAGATGTATAACATATAGAGGAATGAAACTAATCACCAAGGTATGGATGTCACTCCTAACTTGGTGATATCGTTTCGTTTGTGAAATACGAGTGTTTTCTTCTCCAAACAAAATATCAAAAGAATAACGAGAAAGAATCATAGCGAAAATATCTTGAAAGAAAATATAAGAATAAAGTGAAATATACACGAGAGGACTCATGAATGTAAGCTTAGTTATAGACTAGGCTCAAAGGCATTCTAATAACCTAATTCCCTATAACCATGGCTCTGATACCAATCTGTAACACCCCAACCGATGGCGGAATCATCAAGGTGTCACGTAGTGAAGATTGTTCAAAAGCACATGGTACTAAAATGTAAATATATTATTGAATAATTTAAATTGTCTTACATGGATGAAATGGGAAAAATACAAAAGTCTGAACAAAACATGAAATTTGAAATAAATTATTAAAAGCAAGCACTAAAATCCAATGCTATGGAACTAAGATCAAACTTCACCTGAAACATGTACAAAATAAGTTTTGTCAACATATAAATGTTGGTGAGCATTCCTAGTTTTAATACATATAGTAAGTTGGAAAAATGTTATACAATTCAAGTGCAGCTACAGTGCATTTATGTAAACTATGTATCATACAAATGAGCGAAATCAATCATGTGACTGTATAAATGTACTAAAATGAACGGCGGTGTACTTATCCAATAAATGAATAATAACTTAACAATGACCATGGATTCTCCGATGAATAAATGGGAGAATCACCTAGGTGGGTTGTCAATCCAATAGCGCTATCCAATGTTAAGGTCGGCTTGTACATGGCTGACGATTTCACTAAGTACAAATGTATTCTACATGTAATGTCTAAGCATAAAGCACGTATGTAAGCAAATGCACATAGTACTAGAATTGTATTGTAAAAATGTGAACTTGTATGTGAAATTTGTATAAGTGTACATGTAACACCCCAAAAGTGAATAAAAACAAAAAGGGGATAGGAAATACTCACTTTCGCCAAATGACTAGATGACTAAGCGAGCATGAAAATGCGAGCAATCCAAAGATTCAACAACGAAACTAGTCCAATTTAGAAGAAAATAAACTGAATAGGAAAAAATATCAAGCTTCCAATTCGCCAATTACAAGAGCTTATAATCAAAGCTTCAAATGTAGAAGTAATATACTCTAGAAGAAAGGTATGAGGGAGAGTTTAATCGAATTGAAACATCGATTTAGAGGTGCAAAGTGTAATGGGTCATAGGTGGGTTTTTATGCTAGTTTTGGATTCAATTAGGCTTTAAAATTGGTCAACATAATAAAGTAAGGTTTTAAGATGAATTGACTATTTGACTAGGACTTTGACTAGGAATTTGACTAGGACTTTGACTATGACTTCGACTAGGAATTTGACTATGACTTTGACTATTTGACTGTCTCCGCGGACCGCGAGAGCAAAAAAAATCATTTTTTTCTAGTTTAATCAATTTTAAGTTTCGGACTTGTTTCCTTCTGTTTCTAAGTTGGTTTTAGGACCGAAAATTAAGGGCTTTGAGTATCAAGGTCTGAAACATACGTGTTCGGGTGTAGATGTGAATATAAAACGTGCATACTTTTACTTATAAAAATTATAAGTTTTATTAAATTGTGAATTTTGATCCTATTAAAATACAAGGGTTAAAAATGAAAATTTTGAAATAGTTGAGGAACCAATTATGCACATTTATGAAAAGTGAAGGGTGTAGGTTGTCACAGATTAAGTGTTGTATCCGTGTTACTGTATGAGCGATTACGAGCTACTCGATCGTTTCTTCTAGTGAGTACAAACCCACTCGCATATAGTGGTAGCAAATACAAACGGTATAAAAGGGACCCTTAGAATTTTTTTTATCTTATTCCTTCAAACATTCAAACTTCCCTTTCTGTTCTTCATATTCCCTCTAATCTGCCCTAACCAAACCTGTTACCCGAGTTTTTGTCGACCTTGGATTATTGTTCTACACCATAAGGTAACAATCTCTCAATGTTTCAGATCCTAACAACTCATTTTTAGGAGTTAAATCCTTGTTCTTGAGCCGAAACCCTAGGTTTCTGTTTCATTGATCAATGAACCCGAAAAACGTTTTGTTAATGATAAATGTTTCTGGGGGTTTACTAGTCGTGGCATGGGGAATCTGTGGGGACAACAATTTTGATCCAAAACATCTCAGATTGAAAAGCCCCAAATTTGAAACCTAAGAACCCTAATACTTAAACTGTTTTAATTGACCTCTATACGAACCGTTTATTGATGTATATGACAAGGGTTTGTCTAACCGGGTGTCGTAGGCTTCAATGTGACAAAAATCCAGACTCGAATCAACACATTTCAGATTTGACAAAATTTTGGTGATCGAAGCTACTCTTCACGCGATTAGGTTTTCTAATCGTGTGAACAGTTAAGCGAATGGATGGTTTATTCCCCTAATCGCATGAACAGTAAAGCGATTAGGGTACTTATTGGTCTAATCGTGTATGTGTTAAGCGATTACAATGTTGTAATCGCCTATTACAACCTGTTGACCAAATTTTGTCAAAACTTGTCCAATTTCTGTCCGTTTTATCCGTTTTATGCGTGTTTGATATGCTTTTGATACTCATGACTTGTCTTGATGTTCAGGATGATTATATGTCACCACCGGGCAATAGGTGGAGACACGATGATAGTGATTCTGAAGATGACGCCCAAATTCATAAGTTGGTGTTTAAAGAAGGGGATAATATTGGGCGAGAGACAGTCGAGTTAGGTGAAAACGCTCCTGGAAAAACCACTGATATTGCTGCAGGTCATGAGGATGCATTTGATCCAGATGTTCTAGATTTCACAAAACCTTCCGGTGCTGCAACAGAACAAGAATCCACTCGATCTACTAAAGGTAAAGAACATGTTGATGAAGACGCCCCAGTCAACATAACTGATGCTGAAGATGACTCGGATGACACAAAAAGTGATTCCCGTGATACCTTTGCTGAGAAACAAGAAAGAGCAAAGAGAAAGGCAGCAGAGGAGAAAGCTAGTGCAGTTGCGGCGAGGGCTCTTGCTGAAGATCCCACGTTTGTTGTGGATCGGGGAGATATTATTGCAGATTTAGACGCAGAGCTCAACACTTCACCTCCTCCAAAGAGACAAAAGACTACTGCTAAGAAGGATAGTGTTCGTGGAAAGAAGACAATGTCTCAAAAACCAAAAATGGAGAAGACTTCAAGGAAAAGACGTTTTAATCTTCCTGAAGCGTTTGGGGTTCAAGACACTCAATCTTCCTAAGCAGTAGCAACAACAACAACAACAACAACAACAACAGTAGCAACATCATCAGTTCCCACATCTGTTAGTGCAGCTATGCTTGCAAGAGTCACCATGTCAATGCCTACTTCGGTAATCTTCACTGAGCCAGTCTCAGTTACCGAAGCAGTGACAAGTTCCCATATTGTTTCCAATCCAATTGGTGACCGGATTAGGAAGATGCGACAAGAAGTTTGACCTCCGGCTTCTAGGTCGACCGATCAGACCTCCTCTTCTTCAGCATCTGCAACGAATGAACAACTTCAGCGCAAAGTCAGTGAGTTAACTGCTATAGTTGCTACTCAAATGCGAGAAATAGCAGAGTTAAGAACCAAGAATGCAAATATTGAAGAGAATGAAACGGTGATGCTAGAGCTGATCGGGGAAACAATCCAGTCCAACAAAGAGCTGCAAGCGACAGTCGATGCGCTTACATTGTCAAATCAGCAGGTTATTGAATCTAATAGGCAGCTCATGGATTCTCACCAGCAGCTGATACAGTCGAACCAAAGCACTTTGGAGAGACTTACAGGTGTCGAAGCCAAGAACAGCGAGCTTCAACTTGCAAATGTGAACAATGAACGCAGAATCACCAGATTCGAGAAGGAGAACACAGAACTGAGAACAAGGTTAAATGAGTTAACTGGAACTCAACCTAGAATCACTGGTGGTGCAAGTTCAGAAGCTGGGGCTAGTGCTGGTGATGATAATGATGAAGAAACTAATGATGAAGAAGATGATGACGAGGAAGATGATGATGATGAATCGGATGATGGTGGTGATGATACTGGTAAAGGTGGTGATGGTGGTGATCCTGGAGCCACAGGCGGTGGCGGATCATCAGCTGGATCTGGGTCGAGACGTACTAAGAAAGGTCATGACAGACAAGGAAAGGATCCCGCAGCAGGTTCTTCTGCTAAGGGGGAGCCTGGTCCCGTGAAAAGCAAGATTCAGCAACTACGGGATGCTATGAAGAAAGCCTTAGTTCCAGTAGAGTATGTTGAGCCTCTGAACTGTTATTTTGCTTATGATGATGAAGGCAACCTACTTCCTCCACCTGCTATTCCAGAGTATGACTTAGAGGAAGGCGAGATACCTCCTGAGATGACATCTGATGACATGAAAGAGGTGTATGGACACACACACGGAGAATCTTCCGGTGCAAGTCAAAGTCCTTCACCAAAGATACATCCAGAAAACAACGAGGTTAATTTGGAAGAAGGAACCAGTGTGCCAACTCCGGAATATGTGGTTGATCATTCGGGCACTGGGATTCCTAATAATTCTGAGGAGATGATCCATGAGGCTGAAGAAAAGCTGAAATCTAATCCTACTCCTGTTCCTGATAAGGTGAAAGAAAGACACGACAAGATCAGGCAGAAATATCCAAATTGGTTTCCATCAGCTGAAGAGGAAAAGAAGAAGAAGGGTCCAGTACAAGCTTCTATCTTCAAGAAACGTCTGTCTAAGATGTCTGGAGGTGTTATCAGTTGGGCTTATGTGGAGAAAATGAAGATGTTGGGCGTGAAATGGGAAGAAGGTCTGTTATACTTCAGTCCCTACCGAAATGTCCTTAGTCTCCCCTTCTGGTATATCCGAGATCTTATCAGACTAGATTTTCCTCTGTATTATGAGAAAGAATACAGCTTAGATACTTTCTACAACCTTCTAGCTGAAGAGAGCCAAACTGAATGGAAATCCTTTAAACCTCGGTATCCCAAGTCATACAAAACAGACAAGATTCATCCTCGCACCAAAAGTCCTATTTGGGAACATAAGATCAAGCCACCGAACTGTGTATCGAAGATTCCTATTGTCCCAGTTGAGCAAGACTTCTCCTCAAAGTTCTACTACTGGCACTATGATGCAGTTACTACTGAGGCAGTGATCGTCTTGAGCAACTCTCCTAAACCGTGCAGAAAGATCAGAATTTGGGACCCGATGTGGCTGATAAACTGTTCTGAAAAAGATGTGGACACGCTGTTCCTGTATCCCATTCAGCATTTGAAGGCCGAAGCTGATCAAGCATTGAAGTATCAAAGGGTGATTCGCTTTTGTCACGCCAACAAGGTTCATGCTAGATGCGACTGGTCGAGACTTTCAAGGATCAGGACGATGTCGATTTGATGAGAAGACTGAAGATGTTGCATGTTATGTTATGTTATGTTATGTTATGTTATGTTATGTTATGTTATGTTATGTTATGTTATGTTATGTTATGTTATGTTATGTTATGTTATGTTATGTTATGTTATGTTATGTTATGTTATGTTATGTTATGTTATGTTATGTTATGTTATGTTATGTTATGTTATGTTATGTTATGTTATGTTATGTTATGTTATGTTATGTTATGTTATGTTATGTTATGTTATGTTATGTTATGTTATGTTATGTTATGTTATGTTATGTTATGTTATGTTATGTTATGTTATGTTATGTTATGTTATGTTATGTTATGTTATGTTATGTTATGTTATGTTATGTTATGTTATGTTATGTTATGTTATGTTATGTTATGTTATGTTATGTTATGTTATGTTATGTTATGTTATGTTATGTTATGTTATGTTATGTTATGTTATGTTATGTTATGTTATGTTATGTTATGTTATGTTATGTTATGTTATGTTATGTTATGTTATGTTATGTTATGTTATGTTATGTTATGTTATGTTATGTTATGTTATGTTATGTTATGTTATGTTATGTTATGTTATGTTATGTTATGTTATGTTATGTTATGTTATGTTATGTTATGTTATGTTATGTTATGTTATGTTATGTTATGTTATGTTATGTTATGTTATGTTATGTTATGTTATGTTATGTTATGTTATGTTATGTTATGTTATGTTATGTTATGTTATGTTATGTTATGTTATGTTATGTTATGTTATGTTATGTTATGTTTGTTTTCAAATTTTCGAGTCTGTAAAGTTGTTGTGTTTTGTTATAAACGATGTCTTTTGAAGTCTCTGTACGTATACTAGCCTGGTCCAAGGGGGAGTCTGTTAGTGCATGATGTCCCTAGGCTAGTATATATGTTGTTTGGACGAGTTTCGGGGTGTTTGGAGACGTTTATACGCGTTTTTGGGTATGTTTGAGGCTATAGGCGATTACAGGATGGAACAGGCGATTAGAAGGTTCCTTATAGGCGATTATGGCCCAATCGCCTATAGGTACATGTCTTATAGCCTCTATTCGCCAATACTGACCTGTACGAGTACGGGAGGTATAAATAGGCCCAATCATTGCCCTAATAATCAGTTTTTGCCACACACACACTCTCTAAACACCCTCCCCAGGTCTGAGATTGCTTGGTTTGATCATTGTAACACTCGTGCTCTATTTTAATGATATAAACGTTAATCTTTTGAACCGTTTGTGTGTTGTAATTGCTCGTTTATCATTGTTTCAAGTTTGTTTCTGTTATTAAAGCATATTCAAGGGATTCTGCACCTTGAATATAACCTTCGTGATTGTCGGGTGACACGTTCGTCGGTCCTACAAAAAGGAGGGGGTGGTGTTCTTGTTTGGGACAAGCCAAAAAGGTATGGGTCGGGGGTTGGGATTGTCTCCACACCGGGTAACCTAAGTAAATGCACTGGTTTCCCAATCCACGTAACCAAATAAAAGCGTTGGTCTCCCAGAACCAAATGTTCAAGTGTTATCAATTTAATCATGTCAGGGGTAGCTAACCCACTCATTGCAACTAAACAGGAGATTATTGGGACACCTTCAGTAATATAATAAATTGCCTCAGAAACTAGTGTCTATCAACACTAGCATAACAAATGTGGTCAGAAGTTCATGTCCATGCTCCCAGCATCGCAAACATGAGGTTGCTTCACAACCTAATAGCGCTATCAACTAATACTCCGTTCGCCCCCAGCGATTAAGCCAATAATATGTAAGGACTTTTCAAGTGATAGAGTTTTTAGTTCACAAAGGACCAATAAGTTTTAAACTAATCAAAGCGCAATCCTCCCCGAAGATTCGTAACGAAAGCCTGACCCACCACAGGAGTCAAAACATCTCAACCCGAGATGTAACAATAGACCCAAACCGGACAGGAAAACGTTTATCAAAGTTGTCTCACCCTGAGACGCATGCTTTTGAGAAAAAGTAGTGAAACTCACCTTAGTATGCAAGAAAATAAATCCAAACTCCAAAGTAGGGTGTGTTACGACTCCCTAGTACATGTGTCACTAAGTGAGTATATGTGTAATACCATTACACCATATAACCCGTTTGTCCAAGACGTTTAAATGTTCAAAATCATATAAGTGACACCTAGTGATTCTACATGCATAAGTAAACCCTACGGACCCGTTGGTGAATATGTTGGCTATCATTAGTTTTACACTTCATATGCATCTCATATAAGTGTCCATTCAAGTACATGTCAAATACATACCACATAGGACTCCAATTAGTCACATAAACTCACAATACACAATCTGTGTTTTTAGGACAGATTATGTGCCATGAAAACTAATTTATTAAAAATACTTATCCAGTGAGTTAGACTCCCAAACTTTTACTAAATATTCTAGGGGGTCTACTGGGCAAATCCATATTTTTAGTTTGTGATAAAACCTTGGACAAAAATTATGAAAATTCACGGAACACAGCTACGTTCAGAAAATACACACAACAGATCAGTTTAGTAGAAATATTCCCAAAATTTGTGTATTCATCCAAACGGGATGAATCCACTTGAAAAAGCCAAGTTATTCCAATGTTAACTTAATTTCCAAATTTCATAACTTAATTCCTTGTAAAACTCGAGTTATGATTGTTTAAAGTTGACTCAGTTTGTTAATCCAAAAATCTGATATGACCCTTATTCAAAGAAAATTCCAAAACTATTCAAACGACGTCCAAATCAATCGATTTTACCCATTATGAAAAGCTAAGACCAGGATGTAAAGAAATCATAAAAACCATCATGTTTAAGTCACGTAACAGACCCTAGAAGTTGACCCAAACATTCTGTCCAGATTTTAATCATGCATAAAGTCTTATTTAAACGACTCATGTATGCCTATAATCGATCAACCACAATCAAAAACCATTTTAAGACATTCATATAACCTAGAATGATCATATCCTATCATAACACATGCAAAATCATAAACCCTAATGATCAAAACATCACAAACATGCGCAACATGCAACCTATCAATTTCTAATCACATAGAATTATGTTTAACCCATTCAATCTTTATAAACTTCAAGTTTTAATCTTTATGAAAAGGTTTAAGACCTGGACAAGCTTAGTTATAGGTTTTTATAACATATTAAGAAAGATTAAAACACAAGAGATTGAAGGTTATACCGCAAGCTCTTCAAAACAATCAACCGAATGCTCTTGAAGCTTCCTGATCGATGTTCTTGCGCCTTAGCAGGTGTTTAGGGGTTAATATTTCGTAATAGGGCTGTAGGGGGCGATTAGGGTTGAGTTTAGGAGATACAAGAGGCTTAAGGTTGCTTAAATACATGTTTAAGGCGGTTAGAGTTCGACAGCATCCCGTGAGCGGCCGCGCGGGGCCTGTGAGCGGCCGCTCATAGCCCTCGGCTCGCTCCGGGTGCCCTGCTTCGTTGCACGGCCTGTTTCCTTCGATGTTTTCGCTATTTTGGACCGTAACAAGTGTAACCCCATGTGTTAACACCCCAACCATCCTAATGGTCCATCCATTATGGTTTTTATTAACGTATCCGGTTTAAGTTCACGTAATCACATACAGTTTGCACATAGTTTCACAGAGTATCATAGAAGCACGTAATTGCAATCAATCTCAATCAATTAATTCACAATTATTTAACTTCATGGTTCACCAACGTCCGAGGTTCACTAATCATGTATACAGTATGGTAATTCCTCGAATTACCACTTCCTGCAGTTATTAACCTATAATTGTGCAATGTGTGTCCTATCTAGCTAACCCTAGTTAAGTAGAATGCAAGGAATGTAACTAGAGTTTAGTTAAAGTGAGAACCAGAAATTACGGGGTATCACAATTTTCGAAAATAATAAGGTTTAAAATATGCGTATTTTCTAACGAGCGTGTTAGAAAGTAATTATTTTAGTAAAATATAATTAGTTTCAAAATGTTGAGAACATTTAGATTTCTAATGGGCGTATTAGAAATTAGTTATGTAAACAACAAGTTTTGAAACATGTAGATCTAACGAGCATGTTAGAAACGACGGCGTTGAAAGAATAACGTATGAAAACATATCTAATGAGCGTATTAGAAATGGTTGTTTACAAAAACATAAGTTAATTTTAAACTTGTATTTTATGGTTGTTTACAAAAATCATAAGTTTATTTTAAACTTATATTTTTTAACGAGCGTGTTAGAAATTGATGCTTTTGTAAAAACGAACAAGCTCGAAGTTTAATTTTCTAACGAGCGTGTTAGAAACGGCTTATTATATTTATATATGAGACAATAAAATTTTAAACGGTCTTGTAATTGTTTACTTCTAACAGGTGTGTTAGAAATGGTTGTATATATATAAACCAATAAGTTTTGAAACGATTTTGATAATTGTTTATTTCTAACGAGCGTGTTAGAAACGGTTTAGTTATATAACCAAAACACCATATAACGGTTGCCAGAAGCATCAGTTGGCCCGCATATGTAGGTACTACGTACATTGTTAACATTTCAGTTAAGCTAGCTTGATCTTAGCACATATATAATGTAAATTTAATTTATTTGTTGATACTTTAATTTATGATGATAAGCCCATATATAACATAAAATTATCGTTGCGCTCTTTGATAACTCAACTGAAGCATGGAGGTTGTTAACAATGTACGACTCTCCCTCTCTATCAAATCAATTAGAAGTGTTTAATCTTTGTTGTTAAGATCTCGATTTTGATTCAAACATTCTTATAATTTTACGATGTTTGAATCGTAAAATCATACAATGATTAAGAAATCCTTTACAATGTTGTCTCTGGCCAATATAAGATGTTTGAATCCAAAAATGCTTCTTTTATTTGCTAGTAAAACCATTTTTTGTTTGATTTTTGGCGATTACACGCATTCTCTCCATCCCATCATGTTTTCCGCTTCCTCCCATTATAAACCCTCCACCACCACCACCCTGGCAAAGGACTGACTGACTGTAATGCAGGATGTGAAACAAGGATCAAAGAACGCAGCTTCTTTTGAAATTCAGGTATGTATGGGTTTTAACTCTGTTTTTCTGGGTGTAGTAATTCATAGGTAATTCTATTTCTGCATTCTTTATTATCATCTCATGCATGCATCAAATGGTGAAAGTCTGTTAATATGACTCACAAATGCTAGATTCATTTAACAGATAAAGTAAGAGTCTTATTAGCTAAAATGAATTGTATAGGGAATTTGCTGCTGATATCATCCCTCCCTGGTAGTAATCATTGTAGTATTATACACAATCAGTTAGTGCAAACTACAATTACAATACCTTCTAAATCATGCAGACGCGGCATCCCTATCCCCGCCACATGAAGATCCGCATAAACATCCGCGTAGGATGAACTCCGCGGAGAAGAGATGAGCCACAAAACAGTCTCACAGACTTCACTAGGGGAAAGCAGACGCGAGTCTACCAACGCGCGGATTATTTCACTTCATAACATTCCCAGATACGAGGTACGGAGGATCAAGGAGATCCACCTGCAGAAGATCACTAACACCACCGGGCGGAGGGCGACACGTGTCCGCAGTAGCCCAACAACCACTGACGTTAAACAGTGACGTGACTGGTTCCATACTTCCACCATGCTGCCCCTACTGTACTGACCAGGCATGCTTACCTGCTGTCAGAGGTCACGTCAGACACCAGCAGGTAAGTCAACCATGCTGGTTCAGAACGACATGTCGCCGGCGGCCAGTCACAAGCTGCTACGTGTCTGCCTGGTGAGTCATCGTCAATCGATGATGACATCAGCTACAGTAACCGTCCTTTCTCCCGCCATTTCCGGAGACCAAACGCAAGTGGGCCTAGGCCAGGCCCAAAGCATACAAGATTCTTCGTGGGCTCCTTACCAAGCCCACGACTTCCACTGTAAATAGAAGACATCAACTCCTTTTCAAAAGATCCGAAAATACTCACTTGTAACATAGAGCTAGGTTTACTTGTAATACTTTGCACTCTCCAAAGTAATAATACCACCGGCTCTTCACAGTGGACGTAGGCCTTGTTTGACCGAACCACTTACATCTTCGTGTTCTTACTTTTATCACACACACACTCACTTACATATATTACACACTCGTATTAAACCAAAGGTTTGGGTAAAGGAACGTACCTGCAGTAAAATATAAGTATACACCACTCGGTGATTAGTGATAATCTTCGAGATACATATTGTTTCTTCAAAAATGTTTTGTTGAAACTAGTCAGAATAATGATGAACACAATATTGTTTTTTTTAATGGCTGATCAATGTTAATTTTAGATGATGACTAATCTGGAAAAAAAAATTTACTAAGTGTTATATGCCTTATGTTCAAGGCTTGATACAAAACCACTATCGAGCCGGGGGTCTCATTGGAAGCAGCCTCTATATTCCCACGGGTAGAGGTAAGGCTGTCTACATCTTACCCTCCTCAGACCCTACCTTAGCTTTTGCTATTGGTGGGATTAATGAGTATGATGATGATGATGATGATGATGATGTACCAAGCGGTTTGTAAAGGAAGTGTACACTGTTTTTTGTTATAACGGAAGTAATAAAATGTTCAAATGCATTTCTATAATGATACATCACAAAGGAATTTTGTTTGTGATCACAAACATGGGGAACTCACTGTTAGCCTAACTTGACAAGAAAGAAACATATGTCTTGATGAGAATTTAGATTAATTTCTTCTTCATTTTATTATCATTTGCAGCCAGGTGTATTTGTCACACTTTTCTAACTGCTTTTATTTATGTACGATACTACTCAAAAGCAGCAGATGGCTTTAAAGGTAGGTACCTTGACACTTGTATTTAGCTAGCTAATGATGTACTTGATAAATCCTTCTTAATCCTCCTCTTTTCTTGAGCTTAACAATTGAAAACTTACTTTTGTAGAGAACCAAAATGATGATCTTTGTTATCCACAGTTCATGGCTCCACCAAATGCAGTACCATTCTGGCATGCTATTAAGTATTAATATTTACCAACATTGTCAACGCTATGAATTCAGTTTGAGTAATTTAGTTTTAATCCATCTTAATTGGCAAAATGCAAAAACGAATCAAGAATGAGTCAGTGGACAAAAAATAACAAATGTCTTTTTCCTCATTTACATCACCACTAGTAGTTTAAATCCACTCGTTTTTGCATACAAGTTTATATAAAACTTAAACAGAAACGTCACCGCCTTCTAGCTCTTCTTCTCCTTCCACGTGGTCTGGCTAATTCTTCAGATCATTTTTCTCTCCTGCTCTTCCATAAGGTTCATGTATTGTACATGTTTCCGGGGATTTGGGTTTTTTTTTTTTTTTTTTTTTTTCACCCCCGGTAAGTGTTTTCACCCCATGCATGATTTTGTGTCTTGGTTGATGGTGTATCAGGTTTTGTTGGGTTAGGCGTTTTCTGGAAACGAGGCACGGTACTAGAGGTGGCAAATGAAGAAGATCAACAACAGATGAAAGTGGTTGTCGCCTTTACCGAGGATGTAGACACCAGAGGCGTCACGTCTTTGAAATCGGTTATAATATTGAATAACATAGTTATAGGCTTAGTTAGTACACACGTATGTGGTAACCCTCCCTTGCATAACACTTCATGATAGAAGAGAATTGTGATATAACAACTGATTTTTAACTGTTACCTGACACAAACTATTCTAATATTGGCAAAATTCAATTACATTCCATGTTTGAATCTTAATTGTCTTATGTGGGGATGATGAAGAGGCCGGAACTTTCTGAGAGTTCCTCAGGTTATCAGATTTTGATATATACCGACTATTGCGGTCTTGGAACACAGGGTCTTCTTTAATATGACAGTGTGGAAGGACTTAGACCAAATTCCAGCCAACATAATATGACAGACCAATGCCAAAGGTCAACCTTTGAGTAGCTGTTTTTGTATAATACCATCTTTGCATCAAATATTAACATTAAATTTCCTTTCTTTCAGTTGGTTATATGTCTCAAGACTCCCCCATGCCATGCATGTATCAATACTTAAATTCAAGTGCACTTTCATCGCTAGCTATATTCTGGTGCTGTTGGAGCTGGTCGACCACGACTTACAGGAAATTAATCATAATCAATATCAAGTACTTAGTAGCTTTAAAGTGTCTCATAGGTTCACTGTTTGTGAAGTTTGTAATACAATGCGTGGTTCACTGAATTTCTGAAATTCTCTATTTCTTTTAACCTGTTTAGTTGATTATCTGATTTCCATCATTATATGTTGAGTTGAGAAAATCATTGATAGCATACTTCTCTTTTAGTAATCAACCCTTCATAAAAAAAAAAAAAACAAACTATGTGATGTTTGAGTTTCAATACCTTCTAACATAACTTTTTGATATTTCAGAGTAAAATGTTAACCCTTGTGGAATACATGATGTTGTATCGTGCGTTCTTACATGTACCACACATTCTTACTGACATGCTCCGGTCTACAAATATTTGGTGCTCCAAGCCAACTTTTTGTAATGAGAGGAATCTGCCAATGGAAAAGATGTGGTTAACCCTTGTGTTTGGGTATGTGTTCGGGTTCGGGTCGGCTAGTTTTACATAATTAGTATGTGATGTCACCTAATTTCATGACTTTGGGTTTAGTATGAACAATTTCCTTCCGGACAAGTTTAGCTAGAAGGGTTGTGTTGTGTTGAAGTCAAACTAATAAGTTCATAGGTTGACCGTCATTAGTTTGACTGTGTCAATACTTTTTTTTTTCTTCTTAAAGATAGTTTTATGTTATAATTTAAATTGTCTAGATATTAAAGACGATAACTAAAATATATAAGAGAAACGATTAACAAGTTTTATAGTTGAAACTTAGTTACTTTATATATATTTGTAGGCGAAAGATCCGGTATAAAGTGTTTTTTTGGTAAGAAATGTGAGAATCAAAGAAGGGTATTTTTTTTTCGAAATTTTTTTTTTCCCATATTGTTAAACATGTATTATAGTATTGAAAACTAAAAAAAAAAAATTGGTGTAGAGTAATTACGTGTAACATAATTACTCTAGTGTAAACTAGTGTATTTACTTTAATGATGTAATTACACTAAAAAAGAAAACTTTTTTTTTATTATTATTCATCTACAAAGTATGTTTAAGCATATGGGAAAAAAAATTCTAAAAAAAAAAATTAAAATTTTTTTACCCCCTTTAATTCTCACAGTTCTTACCGAAAAACAGTTTATATTTGATCTTTACTCTGTATTTGTATTTCTAGCTGTAAATTTGAAATCTAAGTTTTTAACATATAAAAATATAAAAGGAATTGTTGTTAAAAAGAGCCAGTTTATGACATGTTCTAGTTCACGTGTCTGATACGATTTTTGGATTCTTATCAAATTTTTCTAATTTTACATTATTAGTAAGTGCAATACTGCACTGTGTTAAAAACCGGTTCAAACCAACCGATATTACCCGTTGAACTGGCTACCAAAGACATCACTGGTACGATAGAGCCTTGTCTTATTTAGAACCAGTTTAGTTAGTGAATTGTCAAAAAATCCGGTCTTATTGATGCATACCGATGAATCCACTTATACCCGTGCACAATTAGTTTTAAACTCCCGATTATAACCTAGTGAGTTGTTATTGGTCTTAGAGAGGGAGGGAGGGAGAACAATGTAAAAGGAGGCAAGTACAAGCAAAGGTTTCTTTTGATGAGAGAAGAAAACATGTGACAATATATATGTGTATATGATCTTCACATATATATATTTTTTTTAATTTTAAATTATCATAATTTGCCATGTGGCACATTTAAAGGGTAGATGACCTTAATGAGTGTCATGTCATACATGAGGCCTTTTTTTATATATAGTTTATGTATGTGTAGCGAAAGCGCTATCAAAGCGTTTTGGCCCCCATAGCGCCGAGGAACAACCCCCCCCCCCCACAAGCGCTATAGGGGTGTTATGGTGAGGAGGGTTGTGAGGATAACGAGCGTTTTGATATTGGGAATGATGATTTGAACGTTGGGGCATGTGTTGCTTTGATTGTTTTGTGGACCGTTGAACGGTCTCCACACACACACAATCAAACACAGAGATGAATCCTTTTGGTCGAGGTGGTTTCGGGTTCGGTTCTCAATCGACTGGCGAGCCTAACCAACCCATAGCTCTGGGTTCGGTTTCAGAACAAGCAGGTTTTATGAACCTGTTAAACCAACCCATGGGTTGGGACCCGGACATGTATAACTACAACATGGGAAGTAGTTTCGGCTCATCACAAGTGTTTGGGTCTTCTCTGATGTTCGGGTCATCAAATGTTTGGCAAGAGCCACTCTCGGTTCCGGAGACATCGGAGCCAGTGCCGGAGCAAGAGCCCGAGCGACCAACTGGGCGACAAAGACGGTTGCACAAAAAGAAAGAGACCGAAACCCGCCCCAAAAATACCGTACAACCATGGGATGAGGAGGAGTTGTTCGCGTTAGCCCGAGTGTGGGTTGACGTTTCAGATGATCCCATTGTTTGTAAGATATATATTTCTTGTTATGTTATATTTTTTTTACATATATTTTTTTAAATGCGCACGTATATATTTTTTTGGTTTGGTTTTTTTTAGCAAACTATCAAACCAAAGGGGAGTTTTGGAGAAGAGTACGAACAATATTTTTCGGTCTACTTAATTGGGGAGAAAACTACCGGCCTGAGGATTCCATATAGGGCAAGTGGACCGATATGAATAGCAAATGCACCAACTTTCAAGCTGTTTATCAACGCACCCGGTACGTATGGAAATCTGACCAAAGCGATGAGAATATTTTGGAGGCGGCTTTAGAAGAATACCAACAACACCATGGGTGTAACACCCCAACCGATGGCGGAAACGTCGAGGTGTCACGTAGTGACGATTGTTCAATAGCTCATGGACTAGAAATGTAAATTTGAATACATTGATTAAATAATTTATTACATTGAAATGAAATACAACGATTCTAAATACCAACTAGATTAAAATACAATGAATCAAAATCTAAATATAAATCCGAAAGCTTAAAGGATGCATCTTAAAACAACCTGAAACATGTACAAAATAATTTGGTCAATACAAAAAAATTGTATTGGGGAGCATACTCTGTTTGAATACATATAGTAGAAAAGTGTTTCGCAATTCATGTGTTATATACTGTTTGCAATTATGTAAAAAGTAATATCCGTTCAAAACCAAACCTATGAATAATGACTAACACATGACTAACCAAATGAATAATGAATTAACAAGACAATGACCAAGATTCTCTCAACAGAGTGTCAAGGGGGTATACCATAGTACTATTCATTGAAATGCTAGGCCGCCCAGCGGTTAATGAATTTGACAAGTCATAGACACACCAATTAACATAAAGCAAACACACATGAGAATTGCATTTAGTAAAAGAAATAGAAACTTGATGGTAAGTGCATGAGTCACCCCAGAATAGTAAAACAGTAAAAAGGGGAAAGATATACTCACATTAGTTGTGATGAACTTGCAAAAAAAATCAACAAAAGTTAGCGAATTATGCTTGAACCTAAATATCAACGAATAGAGTTAAGGTTGCGTCTAGATGTCATGTTGTCTAGTGAATTTTGGTATTCACGGTTGGTGTTTGTTTTTATACAATAAGTGATTTTTTCTCAAAATTTTGTTCACATCGTGGTAATATATGAATATGTACATATTTTATATATACTTAGATTTTGAAGAAACTTAAAAATAGTTTATTTTGCAACTTGACAAATTGATCGTCTACCTTTATGTGAACTCATAAACATTATGCGATTAAACAAATATGCTTATTATCAAAATAAACGATGTATTTTTTTTCCAACTTATCATTTACAAAACTTTTAGATTAATTAAAACTTACAAGTCGAAATTAAAAGTCATAGTTTATACAATTGTGAATAGCAATATTATAATGAAATTATTATTTTGTTTTGGATGTACTATATCATAAAATTACTGGTGACTCAAATAATACTTCAAAATTCAAGTAACCCAAGACTCTGTTGGGAGCAAGAGCTTGGAAAGTTATCATACTTATATATATAAACAAACCAAACCGATGAATGTACGAGAATCAAACTGGTCATTATATATTTGTTAATTTAGATTACATACGAATTATAAAGAAGAGTGCTATTAGTAAAAGCTACCTTATGAATATGAATGGTGGCCGAAGAGTTTTGAAACAAATGTAACCGAGCTGCTTTAACGAAAGTGAATTTGTAGAAATCAAGGATGATCAGCACTGCGATGATGACCAGTAACAATATAATGGGCGGCAAGAGAAAAATGAGAGTCGAGAGAGTGTTGAGAAGTATGGTTAGGTGGGTTCAAAACATCAGCGTGGTTTCTTAGGGGGATGGTGTGTTCATATATATATTTTTTTTTGACTCCTACGATGATTCACAATGGCAGGGGAAAAGATGATGTGAATCTTCATGTGTTTTATCATATATATATATATATATATATACACATTTTCTTTGTGTACTCATTTGTTTATAAAAGAATAAAATACAAGTGTCAAACAATAATAATGCCAAACAATTATTATTATTATTATTAACTAATAATTATTGCTATCATTAATCAACCATAATGATTCAATGAATGTTTTGACTAGAAACCGATGGATATCATTCAAGCGTAAAAAATATTTTTCAAGTATCATGTAACTCCTTCTTATAAATTTTATACTTTGGGTTATTTTTACTTAATGCCCTAAAGCTATAATTAACTTATAGAACGAATGTTACAGTCTCCCCTACTTTAGATAATTTCGTCTCGAAATTTCTTTCAAGTGGAGGTTTCTATGAAACAAAAGGCGTTGTAAAAGTCAAGTAGGTTTAAAAAATTGTATGAGTCATGTTTTGACAAAATTTTAAGTAGTTGTCTAATATCCAAAGTAAATGTTTCAAAATCTTTGACAGTTGACCCAAAGTTAGAAAGTTGAGAGTTTAAATGAGAAAGGTTTTGGGAATGTGTAACGGGTGAGGGGCAGAGGTACTAATGAAGCAGTCTCCCCTACTTTAGAAAAGTTTCTGACTAAGTGTTATTAGAGTATGCAGCAAGTAACCAAATAATCAAGAGTGTAAGAGTATACAAGGTTCGTGTTTTCTGGGTGGGTGGTCAAGAGAAGAACTCTAGGAAGACGAATTGAAGCTCGTGTAAGAACGTTCCTATCGAAAATGCTAGCTATTAGTTAACGATCTAATGAAGAGGTAATTATAAAGTACTGGGTAGGTTCTTGGTCAAACTCCTAGTCCGTTCCCGCAGTATCGTTTATGCTTATATATAGAGTGTGCCGCAGCTGACCCACCACACTCCCGATACTTTGGACTCGTACTGATTGTCTACCAACAGCCTAAATAGAATTACACACCACCCTCATGTACCTGTAAACCCATGATTGCGTTCCGGACCGTAATCATCGATTTACCTTACACTAGGGTGTTATGCTTTTCCATAACCCTATCCTAAGTAATACCAGGAACAAATGCGTGCAATCAATATGTAATAGCCACTGTAATGAAATAATGTTCAATCATGACATGGTTAGAGGTCCTTCCCTTTCGGGTTTACCCTTTAACCGTAATAAGAGTAACATGTAAGTATAAGACATGGTCAGAGGTTCTTCCCTTTCGGGTTCACCTCCAACCGGTAAATTTCTGTTCACATCGTTGGGCTCTAAACACCCAGATTGATAAACTCCGAGAATTTCACCGTTCCCCTCGGGTTGGAATATTCTAAGTCGAGTCGTACGTGGTCACTGGCTTAGATCTCATACGAGTTATCAACTAGTATGTTCATTGGCCATGATGATGAACAAAATAATGTAAGTATAACAGGGTTTTGCTCACAACAAAAAAAATATGCATACCAAATATGTGTTACTGTAAGTATATAAGTATAGCATATAACGCGTGAAAATAACTACCAACAAAAGAATAATACAAAAATAATAAGATAATGTGCGAACGTAACTATAAATAGAATGGTGTAAGAATAAAATAATGAAATTTACTGTGAATGAAAGTGCACGATACAAGTGTATAGCCTACTGTCATGCGAGTTAAAATTTAGTAATTTTACATATATGCGTTATACTATAAAAGACATTTAGCAACATTCTTATAAGAGGATATGTCCATCGTTTTGTTGGACCAAAAGTTTTACAACTAGAAGAGTGCGAGTGTAAAAAGATAACTTTTTAGTAACCGAAGAATGTTTTAGGTTCAAAACAGGTTCACTTGAAAAGATTTTGTAAGTACACATTTTCATGTGTTTACGAGGAGTTGAGTTGAAAATTGTTATAAAACATATTATTAGTTGCAAGTTTCTCTCGAAAACAAAAGGTTTACATTTGATTTGTAAAATATGCACTACAAGTTTATAAAATGCAAAATGAAACTATTTCATGAAGTATGTGTAAATCTAATGTGTTTTTTTTAAAAGACCAAGATTTAAAATGACGTGAAAGTTGTGAATGATCCCAGATGCCTTGACGAATTTTTGGAAAATAAAATTTTCTGTATTAAACCATTTTTTTAACTTGTGGGTTAAAAAGTCGAAAGCTTTTAATTGTTACGAAATGTTGAGAAAAACTACGTATTACCCGTTAGGACTGGGTAAACTTGAAACCCTTTAATTGTCAAACTTTTACGAAATTTATACATTGAAAGATCATTTGTTTGTAAGGTTCGTTAAGGCATCTCTTCGGGCTCATAGTGGGCTATTTGTTTCAAGGCACAACGTGTATGTAGGGTATGTATTAATCTAGTGAATAGGCTTCCCTAAACTGGGTGTAAATTAGTATTGTGTAAATGAGTATATTTTGTGTTGAGAGTATTGTGGATGTACAAGCGGATATAAAAGGTCATAGTTTAGGGATATCCTGTGACATCTATCAAATGAGTTTATAAATATAAGAATATAAACAAGTTGATTAATAAATTTTGAAACCACGTTTATTTTAACTGTGTGTGAAGACTTAACGTACCAAAATTAGGATGCGATCAAAGTTAAACATGAAGTTGGGAAAAATGTTTTAGCAAAAGAGAAGTGATGCTTTATAGTGTAAAAGTCACAAAGCATAAGTGAAATAGTGTAAGATTTAATGCCATAATATATCGAACAAAAAAAAAATTAATAACGACAAGGAATTCAAAAGTGAATGATCAATGAATAATGGCATATGAAACATCAAGAGATTAAATTGAGTCTTCAAATGATAAACAAATATAAATATCGATGATATAAAATATTGGAATTGTTTCCATAGGAAACTTGGACTAACTCGAGTATTTGAAATTTCCTAGGGACTTGTGGGGGCATACTTTAGCGAAATGCCAGGTCGGCATACGGGTCCCTCATCTGATTGGGATTTATGCGAAATGCCAGGCCTAGACAGAAAACTCAGGATACAGGCGCTCACTCTTCCAGATTGCATGTGCCTCATCACTAACGAATTCCAAAACTTTAGCGAGATTAAAAACGAGATGCAGAAATAGATCT
>CM054131.1:87042317-87204817 GCA_028751855.1 Ambrosia trifida
GATTCCGTCGCCATAAGTGAGCTGAAGCGCACCGGGATGCGTGCTCACCGTAATGGAGCTTCTTGTAGTTATGTATAGTGGACTCGCTAGGTTGTGTGTCGTCCTGCTGTCTTGAATCCATGTTGTGGTGTTACCCCTAGCGATTGTACACCCTTGTAGTTGCACAGTTTTGCCGACTGCGCATCCATGTGGTTGCGCTGCATTGACGACGGTGCATTCCTGTTGTTGTGCTGCTCCTGCAGTGGTGTAGCCTTGTTGTCGTGTTTCTCTGTGTCATGCTTCTTTGTCGTCGTGTTGTTCCTGTGCGGTGTTCCGTTGTTGATGTGTTTCGCGGACGTGTTGCGATCATTGTCGCGTTGTCCGTGCTGCCGTATCGCACCGTGAGCGTATTGCTACAATTGTTGGATTGACTTGATGATGTGATAACCTGTCGTTTGTTTCACTCTTGGTTCCCTTGGGATAAAGACATTACCCCAAACCCACGTAACCGTTGTTATGTTGCTGAATGGTTGTGTAGTGATGCCATCGATAATGTGGGAATTCGGGTGTCTAACGGACTTTCCAGTAGTCATACTAAGACACTCTAGTCCTAGTGTTAGCACATGTATCTCTCTAAAGTTCGAATCTCGTAGTTTGAGTAATTGACCGAATCATGCGTCGACCTCTTTATATGCTCGCGCGTTTCGTGAGCATTACCTCTTCAAGATCTAAGGCATCAGTGACGCCATGTCCAGCCTTAACCTTTTACGTGCTTTTTGGTCGACTAACCACTCTCGAATCATGTCGGAAGGAAATCCCATGATCCACACATGACGGGGTGAGGCTCGTCTTTGCGATAAAGGGATTTCGAATACATCTCGAACTTGAAGGTATCGAGTAAATGTGAGCGATATTATGACCCATACCTTTGGGCTAGTAAGAGTTGAAAGACTCAATTTATTATTGCTCATCCCAGTGGATTGTATAACATCATACCTGCCAACGTGTCATGCCGATGACTACGGGAATAACAGTGTGGACCCACCCACAGCGTGTGCATTGGTGGAGTCCCCGGTACATGATTCGGAGGTCCTATGAAACCCTGAGTCTAGAAGGGCATGTAGCATTGTCAACTCTATAAGGGTGCTACCCTACCGTGATGAGATCTTCGATCAACTCAGCCCATCGATGGGTGTCATCCTGCTAATGGTAGGTTTATCTTGTCTTGGTGTCGTTGCGTAGATTCTTGGGATAGTGGAACCCTTCCGACCTTGGGTCAATACAGGTGTTCCCAGTTATTTTACAGTAGCATTGCTCGTACTAGAGCAAGATCCCCTGTCCTTGGCAAACGCTGTTGGAGACACCATAGTAATGTGAGCTGCCTAGTTAGTGCGTTTAGTCCATGACTAACCAAGATGAGCTCGAAAGCTTGCATGTTGCACCCATGCGTGTGACTACCTGAGTCGTTGAATGGGATGCCTTATTGGAAGGCTCAAGACTACTTCTTGTAGGGCGATCTCGGTCGTTTGTTGTTTTAAGTAACGATTTTGGCGCATGAAGCCGTCAAGCCCAAACGTGAGATCTATGCCAGATGCATTCATTATGACTCGATTTCACCTCTTAACTTGAAAGATCCGAAAGATGGAACCTTTGGCGAGTGAGGGATTCCAGTTCTAGGACTCCTTTCACTCAGATCACTGCATAGGATCAGATAGTCAATTCGAGGGAAAGTGTCCTGTGTTGTTCAGAATTGACTTACTAGGTTGCTAATAACGATAGGACACCAGTGCTCGTGAGGCACATATAGCAGGACAAGCACTGGGTACCCTTGTTTCGGGTAGTTACCAATGCTCTGCTTACCGTCTCGAGGAAACCAACGTGTTGAAATGTTGTCGAGACCTTATCCTTTGTTTGTTGCTGCAACCATATCATGATGATTCATATACATCATTCCCGTGTTGACCAACGTGATGAGTTGATGTGAGCCTCTAGACATTTGTGTTTAAGTCGGCTTAAATCCTCACGTATTGTGGAATTGTACGGCTGTATGTTGAATATACACTGTCTACTGCCTGGGGAACTGAGGGGTGGGAGTGACGCAAAAACTTTCGACCTCCATCAGTCCATATTAGGCGTCCTAGTACCACTAACCATAATCGCTCATACGAAAAGGTTGTAAGTGGATGCATAGTGAATTTCGGTCCATGTGAGGACACAGGATTACCATCCGCTACTATAAACAACCCCGAGCGTCCTCAAGAATGTCGACTGCTTGGTGATCTGGTAAGACCACCCGATTAGTGAAATTCAACGAGCAAACCTAATGGTCATGTCGCCGGAGGTGTCCGGTGGCTGTGATGAGGCACAGGAATGATCGATCGCTGTTGGAACCTTCTCATCCCCCTGCTCGTTTGCAGTTATAATATGAGGCATACGGATAGCCATCTATACTCTTGGAGAGTCGTGGCTAGACACTAGATGCCAACGTTCATAATATCGGATTTTAGTAGTTACCCTGCCCCAGGGTGTACCAAACCTTGAACGCAAGTCGGGGACACTCAGTTTGAGATGGGTATGGATTACCATTCTCGAACGAATGAATTATTGTCCTAGACGGAAGTGTCCTGTGTGATACGATTGGTGTCGGTGGCAAATCAAATTCGTATACTTCATCGCCAGAATTTTCTATGTGATAGGAATTATCACTCTAGTGTTCGGGGTGTACTGCTCGAAGTCCTCTGGAGTGCATACGTGTACGTCTCTAGTACATTGAATGACAGATAGAGATATACACATGATCTGGCGTGAGTTCAAGAGGTGACCAACGAATCTGGTAGATTCAAATCTTCTTGAATAAGTGGCCAAACCGATCGGGAAGTTGTGTTAACAAGGCGTTGGCCTTAGGAACTTCGAATTGGTATAGGACTTTGCTGAGTGTTATACTCTGAAAGGGTGACGTTAAGCACGAAAACGGTAATGGAGTGACTTCGCTTAGTACTCCAATGACTCGGATATGTCAGTTAAAATTGGCCTTGCAACGAACAAGCTCGAACTATCGCAAGAGCTTAGTGGGACTCTTGACGAATCCCGCAGGTCTGGCTTGAGGAAGCATTGTCAATTCCTCAACCGACAGGATTCAGGTTGACGCAAAGCTCTACTATTTCGGGAAAACCGATATTTGTGCCGGATTGCGATACCCAAGAGCTCGGCCGTAGCCGACTCATGACATTGTGTTCGTTAGGACGCTAAGCGTGAACTGGAGTTCACGAAGAAAAGGGGTAATCGTGTGAGTTGCAAACATCCCGCCCTGTTCAAGGATACTAATGTATCGGATGACTTGAACTGAATTCCGGGACGGAATTCTCTTAACGGGGGGAGAATGTGACAACCGGCAAATTTCGTACAACGATTAACGTGATTCTAATCATGTTTTAGAAATAATTAACATGGTTTAAGGTTAATTATGGTTAGTTGAGCTAATATGAGTCCTACGATGTCCTTTTGAAAGTTCGTTGAAGTCTTGATGCCTCTAAAGAAAGACTTCGCGTGTTTAACGTAACGAACTGACATCAGCAAAAATTTGTCAAACTGGAATAACATAAGCTTATTCTATGAAAATACGACACGTATTTACTATCGATGCGAACGGATGTGAAATCGGCGTGGTAAACGGCCAAAAACGCAGCGTTTTGGAGAACGCGGAGAGGAACTGACGTGGGATTCGAACGTCGAAACGCGTGGCTTTAACTGTTACCGAACTTCCGGAATAATTATTTATTATAAATAATGTTATCGGTTGAATTTCGAAAGTTATCGGATCATTTAAATGAAGGATAACACAACCGAACCGATTAACGCGATTTTAACGCGTGTTCCGTTTTCACGCGTCGAGTTACGAAAATAACATTTAAATTGCTCGGTTTAGTTATGTTTTTCATTTCGAATAAAACCGACTAGTTTTTGTAATTAATTATCGGGCCTAATAACAAACCGAAGCGTTTTCGTTTAAAACGGGTTCGATACGCGGTGCACAACCCACCTACCTAACCCTAAGTATAAAAAGCTTGAGATGGTCTTCTTCTTCACTTCAATCAGCCGCATACCCTCTGGCTCTCTCTCTACTCTCTCTCTAGAAACCTACCCCTCTCTCTCTCTAACCACCTCTCTCTCCTCCTCCCTTACAGAAACCGGCCGACCACCACCCCTCCGGTGGCGGCGGCGTAAAGTTAAGCCAGAAAAAGGGGCAGATCGGGTGGAGGTGGGGGTTGACGGGGTTGGGTCAGGTATGGATGGCGAGGGTACGGCGGCGGCGGCGAGGGGTGGTGGTTATAGATCGGGTAGTCACTGAACACGGGTTGGTGTCATGGCTAGGCTCCGGTTTGGTCAGGACCCGATTGTGGTGGTTGGAGGTGGTAGGCGGCCGTGGTTGGTCCTGTTGGTCGCGCGAAAGGTTGAAGGAGGTGGTTGTTCCGGTGGTTCAGGGCGGCGGTGGTTCTGCGGCCCAAAAAGACAGCAGCGCAGCGGTGGTTTATGGTGGTCAGGTTATCAGTGGTGGTGTGGTGCTCGTTGGTGTTGGTCCGGGTTTGCTTTGGGTTTCAATCGGGTCAGTTTTGGAGATGGTCCGATGGGTCTGTGGTGGTCCCGAGGTAGAAGACGACGGGCCGAGTGGTGGTTGAAGGTGTCCGGCTCAGATTTGGTGTGTTCGGGTTGAGTTTGGTGCGTGGTTCAGCCCAAGTCAAATCCGGTACGGGCATCGGGGTTCGGGTCTTGGGTTATCGTTGGATCTGGTCCACTTGGTCAAACAGTCAACCGAGTCAGCTCGGGTATCTTTTGAGATGTCCGGGACTGGTCAACGCACACTCAAGGATGGTCAAACTTTTGGTCAGCACGTCGTTCAAGACGGTGTCATGACGTGCGTACGATTGGTAAAACTAACTTCGTATTCTTTATTTTGATTATATTTATAAATGTCTATATTTATAAATGCATAAATACGAAAGCGACAAATGTGTTAACTCGCACAACGAACCGACAAGATAATAAATGAAATGTATAAATCGAGTAGTTGTCAGTGTATATAAAGCGTAACTAATAACATCATACGTTGGACTAAATTCGTTGGACTATACATATATAGATATATATATACACGTATATATTATATAATAAGCTTAATATATATAAGCTGTCGAAACGTATAAATGTCTCGCTAAAATGAAATTGCGGATAAATGGATTGATTGTCTTGTTTTGGTGTTGATTTTGGGGAAAATTGTAGACGACTTGTGTTGTCTGGTTTGTACAAAAATAGAGGAAACTCTGCCGAAATTTTTATAAAATCCGAAGCGCAAAGGCGTTATTGTGGTGCGTCCTTATCAACTATTTTCAAGTGTTTGGCCAGACTAATTCCATACAAAGTCGTGACGTTTTGACAAAGATTATTGGAAACAATAATAGTCGATCCCGAACAATATTTGAAAACAAATATATAGTTTTGTCGAGCGTCAATTGTGTCAACTTCAATGGTTTTTGGTAACCAAAACGTTGTCAAAAATACGGATTTGAAATACGTAGACGCTTAACTTATTTGGGAAAAATTAGTTGAAAGTAATGCTTCGAAACACTTAAAACACTCGGATTTTGGGAAGCGAAATAACAAATGTTATTAGTCAATTTCAATAATTATACTTATGTTTCTTCAAAGTGTATTGTCCAAAAATAATCATACAAGACAACTACATTTAACCGAATTACGAGACAAGCTACTACTCGGGATGAGTTGTGCGTTTCATGGTAGTAGTCCAACATGGTTTACACACGAATAGTAACAGGTGCGCAACTTGGGTACTATGTCGTACGTGAACACATGAATTATGATAAGTCACGATCGGTTCGTCGAGTTAAAACACTTAAAGACTCGGGTTAGTACACACGAGTCAAGATAGTTGAATAAACTATCTTTTAACCGGAAAATAAGCTAGGCTTATATATGATAGACTTTAAGGTGTCCTTTATTGGTAATTAGGGCACGAGGAAGTCGGTCAAAGCTTTGGGTTTTATTTGCTAGCTAAGCATGGAAATTAAGGTGAGTTTCACGGCCCCATTTTACTGTTTTAACTGGGGGAAAGATATGTTTGTCAAAAGTTATCACATATTGAAATGTTTTCAAAGGTTAAAATGTGGTAAGTGGCATGATGAGTACTTGAGTTTTTGGTCGCCACTCGGGGTTGGGTCCTCGCTACTGTAACCATTAATTCAGGTAAATGAAACTGAAGGAATATTTGGATAGTACTATTGGTGCCTGACAAGGCCCACCCCTAATCGATAGCGTCGATTATGCATCGGCGTATGCCTGGGGTGCACGTATTCTGAACTTAAGTCGTTGGGTTCCGAGAAACGACTTGGAGCGGGGCATATTTATTAGTCTTGGTTTGGTTATGGGACTCAGGGGATTGCTCATCATCATAGTTTGTAGGAGCTAGCTACTCCATACAAAGGCCACAAAATGTGCTGGATTTGCACAGGATATAAAAATGTGCTGGATTTGCACAGGATGTAAAAATGTGCTGGATTTGCACAGGATGTAAAAATGTCGTATTTACGAAACTAAAACCTGTGAACTCACCAATATTTTATATATTGACGTCTTTTTAAACATATCTTTCAGGTAACTAAGTGCTGAACAGGTATGCGGCTAGTACGGTGGAATTTGGGATGTCGGACACTGGTTGGGGGTTTCATCTATTGTTACCATCGGGTTGGGACATAAACGGAAACACCCCACTTTAAAACTTAATGTTTGTGGTTTAAGTAATGTTTGAAACCAGGTACTCCTTCCCGACATCTTAACATAATGATCTTTTCTAATTAAATATAGTTTGTGTTAATCTTGACTTTGATATGCTTTCGAGCGTCGCGCCACGTGTTTCCGCCATTGGCGTGGTGTGACAGAAGTGGTATCAGAGCCAAGGTTATAGCGAACTAGTATTTTTGAAAAATCTAGACTATAACCGGTTTTGGCTCGAAAACGAAGTTTTCAAAAATAAAACACAACAAAATATTTTAGAAAAGAAAGAAAATTGTACATGGATTGTACAAGGGGAAATTCCGACCGACTAGCCATGTGTGTCAATATATAAAATGTTAGAAAATAAGGATGTGAATGCTTAAATTGTGTAGAGATCCGATTTTCTAACTAGTGCTAGTTAATGCATATAAGTAGTACAGATAGCTTGCCTGTAAGGATATTGTCTCACACTTCACTTTAGTCCGCACTTTTGCATCGGTTACCGACATCGACAAGCGGGAAGGACAAGCGGTGGTCTACGACGAACTCACCCGCTTACCTGCGGACGGGATGATCGGAAGGGCTAACCTTTATCGTGCTAGTGGACGTTGTCGTGTTGCAGATGTTGCGAAGGCGAAGCTAGTCTAGGTCTTTTATTGTGTGAAATCTCTGTTTTGGATCAGGAAACTCGGAACTAGCGGGTACCAAAATTACCTGGCAACACCGATTATCATTGCGGGTGCACACGTAATAATAACTTGTGGTGCACGGTAACCTTGGTGGGCGCTAGGGCTGGGATTGGTGATCACTCCTTGCCTTGTCTATTCTTGTACTGTAGGGTCAGTCTTAGTTTTTGGTTGGCCAACGGGTTAAAAGGGAGGTCTTGTTGGTATCCCTTGATTTCGATCCTCGCAAACTGAATGAGCTTCTTCAGCATCACCTCTAAGGTGCGAACACGGAAGAGCTCGAACGTCTACTTCATATGAGTAATCTGACGTAAACCCTCGCATCGGGTAGGGACAGGAGATGAAAACTTCCTTGTATAGGAGTTGAATGCCTCCACCCAAAGTTCCTCAAAGGAGCGGACATACGAGGATGCACTGCCTACCAAAGAGATGAATGATTGGTACGATGCGTGGAATGCTAAACTTGGAACCGAGTGAAGACTTAGGGTGCGTCCCTGCAAAACCAGTGCGTTTTGAGCACGGGACCCTGTGTGGATCAGTATTGAGAATTATTTATACTTATATAATATATATTGCTACAAATATTGTCCGGTATTCACTTATTATTGCTACAAATATCTTTTGTCAAAACGTCGCAATTTTGTATAAAAACACTTGAGAATTATTTATAAAAACATACACGACCATATTAATTGTGTTGCGCTTCGAATTTTATAAAAATTTCGGCAGAGTTTCCTCTGTTTTTGTACAAACCAGACAACTCAAGTTGTCTACAATTTCCCAAAAATCAATGCCAACACAAGACAATAACTTATTTATCCCAAATCTAAACACCAAGACGAATATTATACGTTTCGACAACTTACAAAAATACTTATACTTATATAATATATATTCAATATATATAGTCCAACCAATTAGTCCGATATACGACATTATAAGTCACGCTTTTTAGTCAATTTTACCAGCCGTCCGGTTATACTTATCGTTTATTTTTAAAGTCGGTTCGTTTCGCGAATTATGACCGGTTATTATTTTGCGTACTTATATATTAATAAATATATTTTACAAAAATAAATACAAATACGAAGCTTTTATACCGATAGTATACGCGAGCGTCTCGATCTACAAGTTGACCCGAACTTTGACCAGATTTGACCACATGTTGACCGAACCCGTAAGCGACTCGAACTTCCACGTTAGGCTCACAACTAGAACCTGTGAGCAACCGAAGGTGAATCCGAGTAGAACCGGATGCATATTCGAGACACGAACCCAACCAGACCTCACCCGAACCGGGCCAGATCTGCCTAAATCTCACGTTCAAGCCAAACCTGCCCCCAGCCAACATCTTAACACAACAACCAGATCCGGATCAGACCAGATCTAGTTCACACGACCCCGAACTCAGCACAAATCGTCACCCATAACCTACCGGAGAACCAAACCACCACCGACCAAGTAAACCACTGGTATTACGTGACCACCACCACCACTCGAAACCAAGAACGTGACCAAAACCCACGAGCCAAATGTAACACCCCAACCGATGGCGGAAACATCGGGATGTCACGTATTGATGATTGTTCAGTAGCTCATGGTAAATAATAAGTTTCATTAAATGATTTAAATAAATTACATACAATTGTTCTAAGAATTTGTACATCAAAATGAAAAAAAAAATACTAGCTACACATCTTCAAGCAATAACTCTAATCTTCAAGCAAGCTATAACCTGAAACATGTTAAGTTTGAAAATATTTTGGGTCAACAAAAGTTGGTGAGAATTATATAGGTTTTGATAATTGAATAAAACTTGTACAATTCAAGTGTCATGGCAAATCTAGTCCATATGTGAAAACATACTATCAGGTAAATCGAGTGCATAATCAAACCTTGTGACTAGAATATTGTGGTCCATCCCATACGCTCATGGTTCACTCGATTATGTTATGAATTCGATAACAATCACTCACACTACCTATGTAGGAGGTACACGTATCCGGGTGGGATTGTCAGTCCAATAGATCTATCATTGTATACCGTCGGCTGATCAATGTTAATGATTATGCTAGAATATTGTGCTTACCCTAGTCATGTTTAAGACATAATGCAACATAGAATAACACATAGACACTTTATGATTGAATTGTAGATAGAATGTTGTAACATGTTTCACCCCAAAATAGTGAAATAGAAAAAGATCTATGTAAAACTCACCTGAAATTCACTGTGCAAGTACTAGCAAGTAGCAACAAATCTGAACTTGGATAAATTGAACTCTTGTATCCTATTACAAATAAACGATGCCTTAAATTCTAATGCAAATACGCTTGTTTCGTTTCTTGGTTGAAAAGATAGTTGATTCAACTACCTAGACTCGTATTGTACACAATACGTGTCTTAATGTGTATAACTTAACGAACCGATAGTAACTTCGTTTGGTTTTTCGGAAATATATGCGTATGTATAGTTATTGGAAAAAAATAAGTTATTGAAGTTATTGGTAAAGACACATTTTGTATAACGAAATAATATTTACGTAGCTTGACTCAAATGTTAATTCGTCTCGTATCTTGGATAGTATATATATGTACTTATTAATAAATATAAATATTTCTATTTATGACGACGTAAGATTTGAAAGTTAGAATTTATTTGTAAAAACACAATCTCGTCTACACATAATCATAAACTTGAAAGGCCGATTTGGTTCTTATATTTTATAAAAATTTGGGCAGAGTTTCCTCTGTTTTTGTAAGAAACCAGACAACACAAGTCGTCTATTTTAACTCAAAACATCAATTGTCCAATTTCACAAAACGCAATACATTTTATCAAGTCTTTATATACGACAAAAGGTTTAAGTTACTAAGATTATAATAAACATGAACTTTATGCTTTTATAAGAAATATATAAATATAGTTCGTCATTTTGAAAATGTTATATTCATGAACATAAGTTAATCGTTATTTCCCAAGCAGTAATAGAGATAGACTATACGTTTTGGATAAGTACTATGTCTACATATAAGGTTTTGGCGTTATTTATTATCGCAACAGTAAGTATAACTATTATAAGTTAGTCATTTTTCCAATCGTTCAAGTGATTAATAGGATAACTTTTAGTCACAAGTCTGTTCGGTTCGTTACATGTGTAAGCGTCGTTAATGTTTTATATTTAGAATACAATTATATTTATATAAGTAAATACAATGTAGCGCGAAATAAACGAATCAAGATAAGGCGCGTGTTATACCTTCCCAAAGATAGACTCGCGAACCGACACGTGCACGCCTCGAACCGAGTTGACTGATCTGACCCGGCTTGACCGTTGACTGGAGTTGACCAGCTTTGACTGTTGACTGGCGTTGACCAGATCTGGAATGTTTGACCAACGTTGACCCGTTGACTCACGTCTTGGCAACCCGAAAAGAAGCAACTCAAAAGGAAAAAGGGACGCGAGATGAAATCGAGCTATACCCAGACCAGAACCCAATGTCAAAACGAGACCCTTTCAAACCTGTGACCCGATTATCCAGATCTGAACCAAACCTCGTGACCTGTTATGTGTCAGGTTCATGTGAAGTCTGGTTGTTTGCTGCTGCCGTGTTGTTTTAGTGACGAGGTAGGGGAGGCGTCGTCCCAGAACAGAAGGACTCAACCTGACTCCATCTTGACCCACCACGACACCCACCAAACCAAACCACCATGACTCTGATAGAGAACTAACAAACATCCCCACCAAGACGACCCAATACCCCCATCGTCTCATCCATACCGCGCCGCCTTTCTGCCTTGAAAACCACGACCATCGGATCCAATCGCTAGGGATGGTGGTCGGCCGCAATTTTAGAGAAGAATGGAGAGAGATCGGGAAGGAGAGATGGACCTGTGGTAGAGAGAGAATTTCGCAGAGGGAGGAGGAGCAAAGAGGCTGCGTATAGTAAGGTTCGGGTGGTGGTGCTGGTGGCTGCTGCCGCTGCTTCTAGGGAGGAGGGAAAGAAGAACAAATGTGGTAGTTCGGTGGTGTGTGGCTACGACTGATCTAGAGAGCACAGAGAAGGTTCAAAGTTTTGGGATTTTTCTTATGGCAGAAGCACATATATGTGGAAGAAGGAAATGAGAAAGGAAGAGAAGGAGGGTAAGGTTCTTATGTGATGAGGAAGAAGAAATAATATGGTGGCTAGGGTTTTTCAATGTGTTAGTTTTAGAAGGAGAAGGAGAGTTTATATAGATAGGGTTAAGTGTATAGGTTAGGTGGACACCGCGTATACGAACTTATCACCGACTCGAGTCTCGTTTAAATTACTTAACTTGTTTAACCGTTAAAACAGTTATTTTGTTGAATTTATTTATATAATCCTACTTAAAACGAGTGGTAGGACCATATATTAACTATATATATTCATCGTCGCCTTAAGATTTATAAGAATTTAATAAGTGTCAATTATTTGGCACGTTATTATTGTAACAAGTTATCATTATTTTCGACACTAAAAAGCGCAACTAAATAAATTTGATTTAGTAATGAATTAAAATGTATTACTTGTTAACGGGATATTATTGTTAATGAATTAAAATCGTTTACGATTAAAATATTAATATTATAATATTAGGGAAAAGCTGGGCGTTACACCAAACACATGAACACGTGAGATCTGGAACAACCGAAACCACTACACACCCGATCTGTACCCGAACCCAGACCACATAACCACCATAAACAACACCCGTACCTGAACCAAACTCGAGTTATGACCCGACAACCACAACCGAGCACCTCCGCAGCCACTTCTGTCACCACCGCTGTCAAGACCATCTCCACACCTCAAATATCGAACCAACCGAGCCACCTCCCAAACCAATCGGACCACCACAGACCAACCCGTCACAACCACCACCATCTCAGCCAACATAAGCGGCCCTCAATCCCGTCAGCAACACCCATAGTTTTCACCGGCTCAAAGCACCATAAAACAACCACCTCAGCCGCCACTATTGCTCGGTTTTCAGGACCAAAACTCGTGATGCCACCACCCAAGCTTGGTGGTGGCCGGCTATGGTAATAGGAACGAGGGTGAGAGAGATTGGGAGAGGAATAGTGTAGAGAGAGAGTAGAGAGAGAAACCAAGGTTTCTAGTGAGAGGGAGGGGCTCAACGGCTGCAAGAATGGAGAAGAAGGAGGGTTAAGTGGCTTTAAATACTTAGGGTTTTGGGTAGGTGGGTGGTACCGCACATCGAACCGTTTTAAACATAAATGTCTCGGTTTATATTTCGGGTCCACGACTTATCACAAAAACTAGTCGGTTTTGTTCGAAATTAAAAATATAACTAAACCGAGCAAATATCATATTATTTTCGACATCCGACACGTTCTTTCAGAACACGCGTTAAATTAGCGTTAGTTACGTTAGTCGTGGTTTCCTTTATTTAAATGATCTGTTCACTTTTGAAACTTAATAAATGACATTATTTATAATAAATAATTATTCCGAAAGTGTAAAAGCGGTTAAAACCGCACATTTCGATGTCCGGTTACCATGTCGGTTGCTTCCCGCGTTTTCTAAAACGCTACGTTTTAGACCGTTTTCAAGTCGATTCCGCATCCGATCGCTTCAACAGCAAACACGTGCCGTATTTACATGTAATAACTCTATGTTAGTCCAGTTTGACAGATTTTCACTGATGTCAGTTCGTTAGACTTAAAACGCGGAACTCTTTCTTTACAAACATCAAGGCGTCCACGAACTTCAAGAAAGACATCGTAGGACTCGTATGACTTAAGTTAATCAAAATTAACTTTAAAACATGTTAAATATACTGGAAACGTGATTAAGATGCAGTCAAAGGTTGACCGAAATTTGACGGTTGTCACAGTGAGGGTCGAACTTGAGGCTCCTTCGACCCACGTGGGGTCGAATGAAGCAACCCAGGGGTCGAACCAACATCAATATAGGTCGAATGAACTTTATTTTGGTCGAATGAACATGATTTAGGTCGAATTAACATGTGTTAGGGTCAAATGAACATGTGTTAGTGTTAGGACAAAGAGGATTGGTGAAACCACTTTTGGAAACCTTAGTCTAATTCACTTCTGTCAATTTTGGCTAAGTATAGAAGTACTGAAGAGAAGACAAGAAACTGCTGAAGAGAAGATATGACAAGTGCTGAAGAAGAAACTTCATCAGAAGTTCTGAAGTCCAAACCAGACAAGTTCACTTCAGAAGTACTGAAGACAAACTACTCATCAGTAGTTTGTCATTCATCAGCACTTAGCATCAGATATTTTCCACCGCCTTTTGTATCAGTAGTTTATTGTTTATTATTACTTTTAGCTGTAATTGTTTGTTTCAATGTTGCAACTTGTGCAACTTGTTTCTGATGTTTCTGTACTTGCTTTATTGGCAAGATACATGCATGTAAACGTCTATAAATAGGAGGCTTCAACCTTCTATTTTAGACATTGATTTTAAGAGAAAAATCCTTCAAACACTTTCACTGTTCTATTCCATTTCTGTATTTATTGTGAATCTGCCTAAGTATCTAATTCTCATTTACTGCTTAGATTCATAATAAATACTTGTCATTATTAGTTTCAATCATCAAGAGGGAGTAATAACTCCTCTTAAGTATAAAAAGTGTTGCTTTAACTTATACATTCCGCTGTGCTTACAATCTGATATACAAGAGCTTGCTAAACACTTAAGTGTCAAAGATAGCAAGTTCTTACTTAAACAAAGAGCATACTAATCCCAACAGTTAGGTTGTATGAACTTGTGTATGGGTCGAATGAACTCTAATATGGTCGAACCAAGGTTATTTGGGGCGAACCAAGTCCAATTCTACGCTGATTCAACCTTACAACTCCGTATGTGCGATTTTTGATGCAAACTAAGTATTTTTGTGCTTGAACCTTATGTGTAATATGTGTGTACTTGATTTGTTTGTGTAATGGGTCAACAAGGGGATGTCGAGTCAGTCTGGTGTGTCGGTTTAACAGTCAAACACGTTTTCAAACATACTTAGTCACGATCTGGACAATCGGGGACTAGATAACCTTAGGGTTATTAGTCAAAACACTTATGTAAACTTTTATGATAGATAGCTGGTATTTGGGATTATCAAGACTGTGTCTTTATTTAAGGAAGCAAACTAAGTTGAGTGTCACAGCCCCATTCTTTACTGTTTTCATACTTTTGGGGGAGAAACATGCGTTATGAACTTTCAAACTTTAGACCAACATATTACATTATATCACATGGATACTTAGTGACTTTTATTCATCAGTAAAACCTCTCAAACTGAGGCTTACTGAAATAGAAAGCATCCAACACTCAGGATCATCAACCCAAGGGACAAGTCTGGTTCCCTATACCTCTGACTTTAACAAGTCAAAGGTACCTATCATCAGATGGTCACTTACTGCTAACAACTTAGTATTATTGACAAGAAGAGACCTTTCAAGCAGGGCTTACAAGAAGATCAGTGATCTAAAGAAACTGTCAACACAAGACCTGCTCACAATTCAACATCTGGAACCACAGAAAGGATCTCTATCTGATGGACAGTTAAACCAGCTAAAGAACACCATGTATAAAGAAATATGGAAGATTGTTCAAGACAGAAGAAGATCATAAGGAATTAGTAAGGTTTTGGGTTCATCAATCCAGGGGGAGATTGTTAGGACAAAGAGGATTGGTGAAACCACTTTTGGAAACCTTAGTCTAATTCACTTCTGTCAATTTTGGCTAAGTATAGAAGTACTGAAGAGAAGACAAGAAACTGCTGAAGAGAAGATATGACAAGTGCTGAAGAAGAAACTTCATCAGAAGTTCTGAAGTCCAAACCAGACAAGTTCACTTCAGAAGTACTGAAGACAAACTACTCATCAGTAGTTTGTCATTCATCAGCACTTAGCATCAGATATTTTCCACCGCCTTTTGTATCAGTAGTTTATTGTTTATTATTACTTTTAGCTGTAATTGTTTGTTTCAATGTTGCAACTTGTGCAACTTGTTTCTGATGTTTCTGTACTTGCTTTATTGGCAAGATACATGCATGTAAACGTCTATAAATAGGAGGCTTCAACCTTCTATTTTAGACATTGATTTTAAGAGAAAAATCCTTCAAACACTTTCACTGTTCTATTCCATTTCTGTATTTATTGTGAATCTGCCTAAGTATCTAATTCTCATTTACTGCTTAGATTCATAATAAATACTTGTCATTATTAGTTTCAATCATCAAGAGGGAGTAATAACTCCTCTTAAGTATAAAAAGTGTTGCTTTAACTTATACATTCCGCTGTGCTTACAATCTGATATACAAGAGCTTGCTAAACACTTAAGTGTCAAAGATAGCAAGTTCTTACTTAAACAAAGAGCATACTGATCCCAACAATTGGTATCAGAGCATTGGTTTATCTGATCACATATCAATCTAACAAATTGAGAATCAGACACAAAGCTCTTATTGATACTCAATAAAAGATCAAAAGTTCACTTTTTATCAACATCCATCACTTTAAGAGATATTTGACAAATCAATACTCTTTAAAATGGATCCTCATAATACTGGTTCTGCCACTAAACCTGCCATGCTTGTAAGAAATGAATACAACATATGGCAAAAGAGAATGGCACATACCCTGTCACAGACCAACACAGGTTGTTGGAGATCTGTGATATATGGTCCTCACAAACCAATAAACATAAATCTTGAAACTAAGGAAGAGATTCCAAAAGAACCAAAAGACTATACTGATGATGATTTCCTAAAACTTGAGCTAGATGCAAAAGCATTCTCTATGTTGGCAATGGCTCTCCCAAATGAGATATACTCTGGCCTTTTACATTGTGAAAGTGCCAAAGAACTCTGGGATTGTCTTAAAGAACAGTTTGGAGGAACTGAAGAGGTGATTGCCAACACCAGAGAGATTTTAGCTCAACAATATGAGACATTTGCTCACATTAATGGGGAAACTTTAACTCAACAATTTGAAAGATTCTCCTCATTAATATCTGAGCTAAAGTTAAATGGTCAGACCTATACAACAATATCTATGCTACATAGATTTTTAAGGTCTTTACCAGACAAATGGGAAACATACTCCATTGTTTTAAGATCCTCACCAGATTTTGGCTCCCTCACTCTTACAAAACTCCATGGGAGATTACTTACTTTTGAGAGAGAAATTGATCAAAAGAAGAAATTACAATCATCTGGTAAAACTGCTGATGACTACCTACCAGGTAGTACAGCACTTTTGGGACAAGACTCACCAACTTGTTCCTATGGATCTTATGACAACATTGACATAACAACTGGGATCTCATCAGAAAGATCTTTCCCAGGTTATGACAATAATGACCAAAGTCAAACTGCTGATAATCTATGTTTTATCATGGATGATTTGAAAAACTTTAGCAGTGATGACTTAGAAGAAATGGACATTTTACACCAACTGGCCATGCTAAGCATTAAAACTAACAAGTTTTATAAAAGGTCAGGAAGGAAATTTCCAGGATTGACCAGTAATACAAAAATTGGTTTTGACAAATCTAAACTAAGATGTCACAAGTGTCAGAAGTTGGGACACTTTGCTAGAGAGTGTAGAAACTCTAGCTTTAACCAATCACAATCTGGAAATAACTTTAACCCCAATTATAATAGGAATAATGGAACTCAAGGGAGTGCTCATTTTGTACAGGCACAAGCTCCTCAACAGCAATACATGCCACAAGTACAATATGTTCAAATGCCTGCTCAACAGATGCAGAGCCAACAATCAATCCCTCCCTTTCCAGCTGCTCAACAACCTCCACAGCCTCAACAACCCTCTCAACAAAGTCTTTTCACCTCAGGGTATGTTGACTGGAGCAGTCTTCCTTTTGACACCACAGAGTGCAATCCTGATGCAGACAACAAGCTGTTTGACATCAACTGGGGAGAACCAGACAATGGCAGAAAGAACTTTGCCTTGATGGCATTTGAAGGCTGTACTTCAAAATCTGCATTGTCACAGGTATCAAAAGAGTCTTTGACAAAACTTTGCTCAAATTCTTGCAAAGAATCTTTTGCTCTCATAAGAGAGACAAATGTGCACTTACAAGGAAAAGCCAATGATTTAGAAAGAAAATACACTCAGATGAAATGTGATTTAGAGAGAAAACTTACTACTAAAACAAAAGAAGTCTCTAAATTAACTAACTCAGCTATTGAAACCCAAGCACAAATTAAAATGATGATAGAAGATCTTGGAAATGTCAGAAAAGAGCTTGCTGACACCAAGATCAGTTGTGAAAAATGGGTGGATTCTTGTAAGGGGTACCAGCTATTGCTAAACAAACAGAGTGCTTCAAATGTTAAGTTTGGCATAGGGTACAATCATGTTGAAACACCAACAGATTTCTCTCCCAAAACTACTGAAGATGGGAGAAAAATTGTTTCAAATGAAACTTCTGAAGGGAAAGACTGCACATCTTTCCATGAAAACTTTCTAAACAGAAATCCTGGTATTTTCAAAGAAAGTACTTTAGAAGTATTAACAAAATCTGACAACAAGCCATCAGTAGTTTCATCTACATCAAGAGTTGAGACCCTGAAAACTACTGATGAGCAAAATCTTTACACTAATGTCAGAAATTTGCCTTTAGATCAAAAACAAAAGGCAAAAGAGTGTGAAATTTGTGGTCTGTTCAACCACAAAACAGAGTTTTGTAGATACAGAAAAGGAATTCAGTTCAATCAAAAAATTAAACAACAGGTTGTGGGAAATCAAATCAGAAATGATTATGAAAGAATGTTTAATCCCAAGAAACAACAACCTGAAAACACCTTTTCTCAGAAAAAGATAAAATCTAATGAACTTGGTACAACTACTGATGACCAAGGTTGATGGTGGTCCTGAAAAGGATACCACCATGGCTCTTAATGAAAAATCCATTGCCAAAAAGACATGGATTTCTCAACCTGGTAAAAAACAAACTGTAACTGTTCTCAAGAGCAAACCCAAAGCCAAACAGGCTTGGGTTCCTAAATCTAACTAATTTGCTATTGTGTGCAGAGAGTTTCCAGGGGCTTAAACAGCATATGGTACGTTGATAGTGGAGGCTCTATCCACATGACTGGATGCAGATACCTGATAAACAATTTTATCAGCCGAAGAGAAGGATGTGTATCCTTTGGGAACAATGCTAAGGGATATGTGCTAGGACATGGCAATGTCTCCTCTGGCAAAATACAGTTTGACAAGGTCAATCTGGTTGAAAACCTTGAATACAACTTGCTAAGTGTGTCACAAATGTGTGATAAAGGATATTCTTCCTTTTTCACAAAGACAGCATGCAAGATCATCTCACCAGAAGGCCAGAAGTTGATAGAGAAGATCATTGAAGATCATACTTTGCTGATTGCCAAAAGATGTGGCAATGTCTATGCAGTGGACATTGAGAAAGACAAGGTATTGAACAACACTGCCTGTTTCTTCTCAAGGGCATCAACTTCAGAAACTGATCTCTGGAACAGGAGACTTGGCCATGTGAACTTTAAAACCATAAATAAAGTCACAAAAATGGGCTTGGTCAGAGGTCTACCTTTGAAAGTATACCAGTGTCAAGAACACTGTGTATCCTGTTTAAAGGGAAAACAGCATAAGTCCTCCTATAAGTCTATTGAAGAATCAAAAACAACTGCATGTCTTCAACTACTCCATATGGACTTATTTGGACCTGTCAAGATTATGAGCCTTGGTAAGAAGAAGTACTGCTTAGTCATCATTGATGACTACTCTAGATTCACATGGGTATTCTTCTTATTCTCCAAGGATGAGGCTGCTGAAATCATCAAGTTCTTCATTCTACAAGTGGAGAAACAATATTCTCTACCTGTCAAAACCATTAGAAGTGATAATGGGACAGAGTTCAGGAACAAAACTCTGGATGAATTTTGTTTGTCTAAAGGGATTATTAGACAATACAGTGTTCCCAGAACTCCTGAACAAAATGGTGTAGTAGAAAGGAAGAACAGAACCTTAATAGAGGGAGCAAGAACAATGTTAGCTGATTCTGGGCTACCCTTGTACTTTTGGGCAGAAGCAGTTAACACATCATGTTATGTTCAGAATAGAGTTCTTGTGGTCAAGAGACATTCCAAGACTGCCTATGAAGTTCTTCATGGCATGAAGCCCCTTATCTCCTTTTTCAGGGCTTTTGGGTGTCAATGTTTCATCTTGAACATCAAGGAATCTATTTCAAAGTTTGCTGCCAAAGTTGACTCAGGTTACTTTCTTGGTTACTCTTCAACTAGAAAAGCCTACAAGGTTTTTAATTCTCACACCAGGATAGTAGAAGAAACATTGAATGTCAAGTTCAATGAGTCAAAACACACTCTTATTCCAGCACATCCTGCTGAACTTTTTGACCTTGACAACTTCCATTTTGGACTTGAGAAGGCTGTTACTTCATCAAAACCTACTTATTATGGTGACAAAAGGTTTGATGATGAGGATCCCACACCATGGACTCCTCAAACAGTTATCAAGTCAACTTCAAAATCATCAGAAGTTCCACAAACTTCTGATCAAACAAGTACTGAGGAACAAACTCAAACTTCTGGTTCAGTAGATCCAACTACTGAAGATCAAGGAACTTCTGAACCAGATATTATAGACCTCAGTAGTTTGTTTGAAGAACATGAGCCACCTACACCTGTTAGTGGTTTACAACAACTGATTGAACACAGAGATCATCCACTTGATCAAATCATGGGTGATATAGCTTCAGGTGTTCTTACCAGAAACCAGCTCTCCAACTTTTGCCTATTTTCAGCCTTTATCTCACAGTTGGAACCAAAGAAGTACCAGGAAGCCCTCAAAGACAATAATTGGGTGCAAGCTATGCAAGATGTACTGCTTCAGTTCAACAAGCAACAGGTCTGGGAAATCTGTCCCTTACCTCCAAACAAGCAACCAATTGGCACTAGATGGGTTTTCAGGAACAAACAAGATGAAGCTGGTATGATAATCAAGAACAAGGCACGACTGGTAGTTCAAGGGTACTCGCAAGAAGAGGGAATTGACTATGATGAAACCTTTGCTCCAGTTGCAAGGCTTGAGGCCATCAGGTTATTTCTGGCCTATGCCATTTCCAACAAAATTAAAGTTTATCAAATGGATGTAAAAAGTGCATTTTTGTATGGAAAGATAAAAGAGGAGGTGTATGTCTGTCAGCCACCTGGGTTTGAGGATCCTTCTCATCCTGAGTGGGTGTACAGACTGGACAAAGCTCTTTATGGGCTCAAACAGGCTCCAAGAGCCTGGTATGATACACTCTCCACCTTTTTACTCAAAAATAACTTTACAAGAGGTGCCATTGATAAAACTCTTTTCATTAAACATGTTGGAAATCATGTCCTACTTGTTCAAATTTATGTTGATGATATCATTTTTGGTTCAACAAACACAAAACTGTGTGATGATTTTAAGAAACTCATGCAATCAAAATTTGAGATGAGTACCATGGGAGAACTGCAGTACTTTCTGGGACTGCAGATCAAGCAACAAACAAATGGACTTTTATACATCAATCAAAATATGTTAAAGAATTATTAAACAAATTTTCTTTACAAGACTGTAAATCATGTTCCACTCCCATGACACCAATCACACAAGTTGAACCTGATGATCAAGGAAAACAGGTTGATCAAACCATGTACAGATGCATGATAGGTTCCCTTTTATATCTAACTGCTTCTAGACCAGATATTATGTTTTCAACATGTGTCTGTGCTAGATATCAATCAGCACCAAGGGAATCACACCTTATAGCAGTCAAAAGAATTTTCAGATATCTGAAAGGAACTCCAACACTTGGAATTTGGTATCCTGCTTCAAGCAATACCAAGTTATCAGCTTTTTCAGATAGTGACTATGCAGGGTGTAAGATGACAAGAAAGTCAACATCTGGTGGTTGTCAATTCTTGGGTAACTGTCTAGTGTCATGGCAATCAAAGAAGCAAACATCTGTTGCAACTTCAACTGCTGAAGCTGAATACATTGCAGCTGCAAGTTGTACATCACAGATACAATGGCTCCAATATCAACTTCTTGATTATGGAATCAAAGAGACCAAGACACCATTGCTTGTAGACAGCAAATCTGCCATTAGCATCATTCAAAATCCGGTACAGTTCTCAAAAACTAAACATATTGAGATCAGGTACCATTTCATAAGAGATTGCTATGAAAAAGGCAAGACTGAGGTGAAGCATGTAGCAACAGCTAATCAAATAGCTGACATCTTCACAAAACCCCTTGACACATCAACATTTCAGAAGTTAGTATCCATGCTTGGGATGCTAAATTTGCAAGTGTTTATTTTATTGTTCTGCACATATTTTTCATTTTCCACTTACAAAAAGACAAAAAGTCTGAAACAAAACTTCTGAAAAGAGAGAAACTACTGATGAACAAAACATCAGTATGGGGATAATTTCTGAAAAGTGAATAACTTCTGATAAAATAACCTTCAGAAGTTGTGAATAAAAGTATTTATAAAACATTTCTCATCAGCTGTTAAAACTACTGAAGAGGAAATGGGAACTACTGATGAAGATAATCCTTCATCAGCAGTTTAGTCAAAAAGGGCAAATCTGACTTTTCCCATCATCAGAAGTTTGACCTAGTCGGTTTAAAACTTCTGATAAAGAGATTTTTAACCGAGGCGGTTTAAAAACTTCTAATAAAGAAGATCCAAACGGTTAAAAACTTCTGATAAATACCTTTTTTCAACACTTATCCTTTCAAACTAAAAAATTCCCTCCTTCTCTCTCAAAAACTCTCTTAAAAACCTAAACCTGCAAATCAACTGTTCGATCAACAAAAACCCAAACCACATGGCTCTCGTTCTAAAACAGGGACACAATCAAAGGGCCTTTCTTGAAAAACAAGAAGGCTGGTCCCAATACGATGAGATCATTGATCTTGTCGTAAAATCCCAATATTTTACTGCTCTCACAATCGACCCACCAATTCATACTGAAACTCTAAATGAGTTCTGGGCTAATGCTGAGATGGTGACGGCTGATGGTGAAATGATCTCCCTCAACTCAAGAATAAAAGGGAAACCACTGACCATCACACCGGCCACACTGGCAACAAGACTGGGCCTGAATGATGTAGCTGCCCCTGATCATGTTGCTAACTCTGACATTCACTTAACCATGACAGAGTGTGGTTATCAAGTTACTCTCTCCCATGCTACTATCTTCAAAAAATATTTTGAACCAAAATACAAGCTTTTGTTTCATTATATTATTATGTGTTTGAGTCCAAAGACAGGGTCTTATGACCAGATGCCCTCTACTTTTCAACCAATATTTCATTCCATAGTGAATGAAACCAAATTCAGGGCATCAAAATTATTTTTCAATGAGTTGGTGTTACATCATAATAATACCAAGAAAAAGTTTTTGTTATACCCAAGGTTCATTATGCAATGCATAATAGGGGAACTGGGTAATGAGGTGCTTGTGGGAAAAGTTTCAACTTTAAATCGATTAACCTCACAAGCATACTCTAGGCATAACAAACCGGCTACCTGGCCAGAAGATGATCAGGGAGAACAACAAAAAGTCCCCCTGAAACCCACATCTTCCAAACTCACACCATCAAAAGCCAAAAAGCCCAAGCCAACAAAGTCAGAAACCCACCAACCCAAAAGAAAAGTTGTTCAGGAAGTTGAGATGCCTGAACATGCTCATGAGCAATCTGCTCTTCAAATAGGTGAGACTGAAACACCCTCTCAGTCTCATCCATCTCAAACCCCACCAAGAGCACCCATAACACTCTTATTCAAAAGAAAAAGACTTAGAAAAACTGTTGTAACTGACACTTCTTTTGAAACTGCTGACCAACCTATTCAACCTATTGCCCAAACTTCTGAACCAACCCCTCAAACTTCTGAACCAGAGGCAATAGAGATTGCCAAACTTCTCTCTGGGCTAAAAGAGATAGTCCCACCTGATAATGTCAGTCCCCTACAACCACAACAAACAGGGGACATAACCACAGAATCAGACATGGATGTGGACATCACTAGCCCTAACCCAAGAGATGGGGGTGGACCAGGGTCTTTAAGCCCAATCTTAGAGACTCTTGGGGCATCTGAGGCTGCTACTACTCAGTTACCACCCAGTGGTGGATCTGAGGATAGAAGTAAAACAGCTAAGACCTCAGATGTGGCAACTACTGATGAAGGCTTAATGCCTGAGGTAGGAAATCCTCAGAACCAAGAACAAGAGGTTCATGAGAGAACTGAGTTGGGCTCAGCTCATGATTTAACTGAGACAGTCCTCATTGAGGACAACATCAGGGATTCAGATGATTCCATTAATTTGGATGATGATTCAACAACCAAAACTACTGAATTGACGGCACTTTATGAAGGTCCTGCTTCAGGGGTATCCAAGCTCAAGAAGCTAGTCACCCCTGAACAGGTTAAAGTCCACTCAATCCCTAAAACCCCTAGAGTGGCATCCTCTGTACAACATGAGGATCTCCCAAAAACACACCCTTCACATCAAATGCCTACCCAATTCCCTGGGCCCTCAAGCATAGACATGAACCAACTATGCAGCCCAGGTGGTGACCTTTATCTTATGATGAATGCCCTCATCAAGAATCACCTCCAAACCTATACAGCTAACTTGGAGCTGTCCATCAAGAACCAATTTGGGGTGATTCAGACGAAGATGAATGATCTACAGACCAAGATTGACTTCAACAGCAAACAAATTGCCAATCTGACAGATCAGATCAAACCTCTAAAGCCTATTGATGAATCCAAAAAGAGGGAGAAGATGAAGGAACCAATGGATACAGTTGAAGCCAGAAGAAAGGCAAGACTTGCTATCCTAGAGAGAGATCAGAAAAACCAGGCCAGAAAAGAAACATTGGCCAAACAGTTTGGTGTCTCAGTGGAAGATATTGAAGCCACAGAAAAGGAAGATGAGACCCAAACCTCTGAAAAATCCCTAAGGCATAATAAAGAAACCTCTGATGGTCAAAGTCCTGATGACTCAGAAGATACTGAAGACAATCCTTCAGTAGTTGACAAACCATCAGCAGTTGTCAACCCATCAGAGGTTAACACTTCCAAATCTCAACAAACTAAACCTTCCAGATCCACTGAACAAATCAAACCAACTTCTGCTCCTCCAAGGCCTACAACAACCACTACTATGGCTGTCCTAACCCCTGCTCCAATCTCTCAATCTACTGAACTTCTTGAGCAGAGGTTAAAGGCAGTTCAACAAAAAGCCAAGGAAGACCAGATTTGGAAAAATCTGGAACAAAGGGATGACTTAGAGTTTGAAGAGAAGCTCCAGGCTTATCAAGCTGAACTGGAAAGACAGGCTGAAATTGATCATGTTGCTGAAGAAGACAAAAGACAACAACTGGTGTCTTACATCACAAAGAACAGCAAGACTAAAGCCTACACACTCAAGGGACTCTCTATGCAAGAGCTGACAAGAAGGGCACAACTAATTGAAGACAAACTGGCCACAAGTAAAGAAGGAAAGGCCAAGAGAGCCCAGATGATAGATGAATTAGTAGCAGATGGCTATGGTTCAAAAGCCTCAGTATCCAGATGGAAAGAAGAAAGACTGGTGGATACTTATCAAAAATATAAGGCTGCCAAGGCTGCAAATCCAGAGAAGTTTCAAACTGCTGAACCTTCAAGATCAGTAGTTAGAACTTCTGGTGTTTTAACAAGAAGGCCTGCTACTCAAAGGAAGAAATCAGAGGACAATGTCAAAACTGATTTCAAAATGGTACTACTTGAAGGAAGTTCAGTAGTTCACTCAGATTTTGACATTGAGGAGAAACCTCTGATAACACAATTCAGGGATCCTTCCACCTTTGCCTACCAAATTCAAAAGACTATCAAAGACAAGATGCATACCAAGGTAGTGACTGAACACCATCTCCCAACTATTCAGATGCCTGATATGCAACAACAACAACAAGGAAGAGACTCCCACCTGAGGCTTACTGAAATAGAAAGCATCCAACACTCAGGATCATCAACCCAAGGGACAAGTCTGGTTCCCTATACCTCTGACTTTAACAAGTCAAAGGTACCTATCATCAGATGGTCACTTACTGCTAACAACTTAGTATTATTGACAAGAAGAGACCTTTCAAGCAGGGCTTACAAGAAGATCAGTGATCTAAAGAAACTGTCAACACAAGACCTGCTCACAATTCAACATCTGGAACCACAGAAAGGATCTCTATCTGATGGACAGTTAAACCAGCTAAAGAACACCATGTATAAAGAAATATGGAAGATTGTTCAAGACAGAAGAAGATCATAAGGAATTAGTAAGGTTTTGGGTTCATCAATCCAGGGGGAGATTGTTAGGACAAAGAGGATTGGTGAAACCACTTTTGGAAACCTTAGTCTAATTCACTTCTGTCAATTTTGGCTAAGTATAGAAGTACTGAAGAGAAGACAAGAAACTGCTGAAGAGAAGATATGACAAGTGCTGAAGAAGAAACTTCATCAGAAGTTCTGAAGTCCAAACCAGACAAGTTCACTTCAGAAGTACTGAAGACAAACTACTCATCAGTAGTTTGTCATTCATCAGCACTTAGCATCAGATATTTTCCACCGCCTTTTGTATCAGTAGTTTATTGTTTATTATTACTTTTAGCTGTAATTGTTTGTTTCAATGTTGCAACTTGTGCAACTTGTTTCTGATGTTTCTGTACTTGCTTTATTGGCAAGATACATGCATGTAAACGTCTATAAATAGGAGGCTTCAACCTTCTATTTTAGACATTGATTTTAAGAGAAAAATCCTTCAAACACTTTCACTGTTCTATTCCATTTCTGTATTTATTGTGAATCTGCCTAAGTATCTAATTCTCATTTACTGCTTAGATTCATAATAAATACTTGTCATTATTAGTTTCAATCATCAAGAGGGAGTAATAACTCCTCTTAAGTATAAAAAGTGTTGCTTTAACTTATACATTCCGCTGTGCTTACAATCTGATATACAAGAGCTTGCTAAACACTTAAGTGTCAAAGATAGCAAGTTCTTACTTAAACAAAGAGCATACTGATCCCAACAGTTAGGTTGTATGAACTTGTGTATGGGTCGAATGAACTCTAATATGGTCGAACCAAGGTTATTTGGGGCGAACCAAGTCCAATTCTACGCTGATTCAACCTTACAACTCCGTATGTGCGATTTTTGATGCAAACTAAGTATTTTTGTGCTTGAACCTTATGTGTAATATGTGTGTACTTGATTTGTTTGTGTAATGGGTCAACAAGGGGATGTCGAGTCAGTCTGGTGTGTCGGTTTAACAGTCAAACACGTTTTCAAACATACTTAGTCACGATCTGGACAATCGGGGACTAGATAACCTTAGGGTTATTAGTCAAAACACTTATGTAAACTTTTATGATAGATAGCTGGTATTTGGGATTATCAAGACTGTGTCTTTATTTAAGGAAGCAAACTAAGTTGAGTGTCACAGCCCCATTCTTTACTGTTTTCATACTTTTGGGGGAGAAACATGCGTTATGAACTTTCAAACTTTAGACCAACATATTACATTATATCACATGGATACTTAGTGACTTTTATTCATCAGTAAAACCTCTCAAACTTAGTGAACCATTAATATGTGGACATAACGGGGAAAGTGTGAATAGATCTATTGGGCCTGGCAAGCCCAACTCTGGCTGACTGGAGGTCGGTGGCGGGTGCATATTTGTCCTACAAACTTACAGCACTGGATGATGAACTGATGATGGGTATAGAGGCATTATAACGTTCAGCAGTGGTTCACGACACTATAGTATCATGTAATGATGTCTAGCTAGCATCAGGTATAGATGTAAGGATTGTTGGGTCTGGATTACTATTGATACAACTTTTACAAAACTTTATCTCCGTGACTCACCGGAACTGTATGTGTTGACTAACTTTGCATGTTTTATCAGGTCGCTAAGGTAGCAGGGGGTCTTAGGTGCACTGGATTCGCACTACGTCTAGTTTTGCATTCATAAGTAAACCGTGATTGGTTTGCGTACATACTTTTGAACTATGGTTTTGTAAACATTAAAGCTTCCACTGTCGTTGTCTGCTTTTACTTTGAAACTTATAAACTGCGTGGTTGGTTATTTCTACGTTATTTTCATATCATATAGTTGTCGTTTATTGTGACCGTTGACTTGGATCCTGGTATGTCACGCGCCTCGTGGTAAAACCCCGCAAGTGGAATTTGAGGGTGTGACAGTTTCAGACAAATCTCCTTAACAGACCCACTTCTCTGGAACAAACCTTAGTAAACAGACTTTACTTGCAAGAGATGCTTTACTTCTTGATTTGGAAAGATAATAAAACGCTCGTTTTTTTTTGTTTTTTGTATAACACTATGGTACTCGTTGGAAAGATAATAAGATGCTCGTTAATTTGGTGTATTTTTTTTCAAAAAAAATGTCATTTAAAAAAGTTATTAATGTTTAAAAATCATGGGGGAAGTGCATGTGCTACGCACATGAGAGAGAAAAATAATTTAATAGTTGTCTAGTAGATGGAGTATCCATGACCCATTTAATTAACCCAGTAAAATGAGCGGGAAAAACTTAGTTAGATTGCCTGAAAATATGCCATGTGTCCCACATTGCTTTCATTTATATATTATAGAAGATATAGATTGCAATTATAATAAATGTACATTCCTTTGATTCTGGGTAAAGATATCAACTAATTATGAGACAATATTGGAGATTGCTATTGCCTAATATACAGATTTTATTATACCCTCTCAGTCGATACTGGAGGTTCCTGAATGTTGAGATTGGACCAAAAATCATCAAAGAACACTTGGTAACCCTTTTGTGAAAATATCCGAAAACTAATATCTCGAAGGAACATGTAGAACACGAACCTGACCACGCTAGACCTGCTCATGAACAATATGAGTATCTAGTTCGATGTGTTTTGTTCGTTAACGTTGTACTAGGTTTCCTGTGAGATATATGGCACTGACGTTATCATAGTAAACCGGAGTTGCACGAGCTAGGGGCAATGAAGTCTAGTAATAAGTTACATAACTAGCATATTTTGGCTATAACATTGGCCATACCGCTGTATTCTGCCTCAACACCGAAACATTAGATGGCTGTTGCCATTTTGACGACCAAGAAATAAGGTTACCCCCGTAGTGATCACATTAGCGACTAGCAGACTGACGGGTATCCAGGAAGCCTGCCTAATCTGCATTAGTGTATGTAACAATAGTTGGGTCAACAAAAAGACCAAGTCTAAGGCCGAGAGATGTAGTCCCTTTGATGTAATGGATGTTGCGTTTTAGTGCGTTATGGTGATTGGTTTTGGAGCATGCATGTGTATACAGACTTGTTGAACTGCATAACTGACATCTGGATGTGTGAATGTAAGGTACCGAAGGTCGCCCCGCTCAGTTGCGGTGAAGAGTTGGATTATGACAGTCTGCGCCAAGCATGTGTATACAGACTTGTTGAACTGCAAAACTGACATTTGGATGTGTGAATGTAAGGTACTGAAGGTCGCCCGCTCGGTTACGGTGAAGAGTGGATTATTAAAGTTTGCGCTTGATGTTGCACTGAACTTGGCATTGTGTCATTCGGAATGGTTACACGTTTCATTCCAACATGTGTAATGATGTCATCGGAATGCTGGGAGAGAAACATAGTGTTTTCTTTATGTGAAACTGAGATGCCAAGGAAGAAGATAAAAGGTGTAACACCTCAACCGATGGCGGAAACATCGAGGTGTTACGTAGTGACGATTGTTCAAAAGCTCATGGTACTAAAGTGTATTTTATTCCATAAGTTTGTATCAAGTTTACAATTGTGATCATGTACAAGTACAATCTGTTGGGAATCATGGTATCGTATACGCAGCGGAAGCGGTTTATATTTAACAAAAACGGATTATATATACAATATATATAATAGCCGATTTTATATATAAATTGTTAATTAATTTTATTAATCTGATTAATAAAATATTCCCAATTAGGATCTCAGTTAAACGCGTATAAACAAATAAATAATAAACAACCATAGGGGGTTTAGTAATCAACCTTTGACGACTACACCGGAATTGTAACACGCGGGTTACAACGAATCCTCGCTAGTAGGAAGTTCACAACCGAGCACGAACCAACCGGGAAACAACACTTGCAAGAGGAAGGTGGTGGCTTGTGGTGGTTGATGGCCGAACAAAAAGAAGAAGGCGACAACCTTCTTTTCTTTGGTGGCGGCCGCAAAAAGCCAAGAAGAGGAGGCAAGGGTTTGTTGTTTTATCAAAAGTGTGCATTAGGGTTTACTCCTTAACCCTCCTTTTATAAGACAACAACTTGCAATAAACCCCCTTGCTAAATATCTTAATACTCCTTAATATTAATCTTATTAACATTAAGTCCCTCAAGATACTCCTTAATATTAATCTTATTAATATTAAATCCCTCAAGACTAAAACAATTATTATTTCATAAATAATAATCCACCAACGCGTGAACTTATCTGATTCGTGTACCAACGTGTAACTCTTCGGATCGTACCGGTTTGGGTTACGTTGATCTCGACTTTTAATTACATCGGACATCCTATTTATCCAACAATCTCCCACTTGGACGATTTTAATTAAATGAGTCAACGTGCGCAGAGTTGGACGCCTAGCTGCATCGCATTGCACCCAAACCAGTATGACACTTTACAGTCGTCAACTAGTTCTTTGAGTTCAAGTAACGCTTTACTTAACCAAATACTATAGCCCTGATAATTATATCAATAAGTCCCTTCTGTATAGACATCCGTTGATCATAAGACATGGATCATTCATTCTTATATAGTGATCAACTATTCTCTATTCTCGTCTCTAATTCAAAGTGGTCTAACGAACTACCTTAGTCCGAGCGTGGCCACGCGTTTATACCAGTTTGAGTTTTACGAGGGCGCCAGAATGTCTAGGCTTCTAATCCCATAGAAGTACAGAATTCCGTCAGCGTCATACAACTCCCACTTAATCTCGAATTTCTCCCAACGCTACCCTTATAGCTACCCATGTTTCAGGATAGTGTAAGATAACATCAAAGATAGTCCTTGATCAATGCAGTTTAATATGTGCCTTCGGAAAAAGGACAGATTGAACATATCAATATCAAAACATCTCATGACATAGATCCATGGAGATCGTTTTGAAGCGAGTTACATCCAATATCATTCCCTAATGATATCTGTGAATTATGATTCTCAAACCCTTGAGTTATTCATCTCATGAATACAATCATCTCAATTCACAATAGTCTTACATTCAAATTCATTCCCATGTAATTTGATCGACTACGGATATTTAGAATACTCTTATTCAAGGATTTAAACATACAAATAATGAACACGGTCACAAAATATTTAAATTTGCATTTAACCCATTAAATCAAATAAATATTCAATGTAACTGTTATAGTTCAAAATAAAACACCAATACTAACTACAGATCATGCCTACTGTCTAGCAACTCTAAGCCCTATCTTTCCAGCATGCTCCTCATGTTTAACTTGAGGTAAAGGCTTAGTAAAGGGGTCAGCCAGATTCAGATCTGTATGAACTTTGTTTAATACAATGTCTCCACGTCCTATTATCTCTCTAATATAGTGGAATTTCTTGAGTATATGCCTTGTGGTCTGATGTGACCTTGGTTCCTTTGCAAGAGCAATGGCACCAGTGTTGTCACACAGTATCTCGTTTGGTTTCTTTATGCTAGGCATAACATCGAGATCACCAATGAACTTCTTCATCCAGGAAGCCTCTTTTGCAGCATCTGATGCAGCAATGTATTCTGATTCACAGGTGGATTGAGCAACCACACTTTGCTTAGAGCTCTTCCAAGTAACAGCCCCACCATTCAGAATGAAAACATATCCCGTTTGTGATCTTGGGTCATCACGATCAGTCTGGAAGCTTGCATCAGTATAATACTTAACTGACAGCTCCTCATCCAGTCCTCCATATATTAAGAACATGTCCTTAGTCCTTCTCAAGTACTTAAGAATGTTCTTCACTGCAGCCCAGTGACTCTCTCCTGGATTCTGTTGATATCTACTCGTCATGCTAAGAGCATACGAGACATCAGGTCTAGTACATAACATGGCATACATGATGGAACCAATCGCAGAAGCATATGGAACACCTTCCATTTTCTTCTTTTCCTCTTCAGTGTTTGCACACTGCTTGTTATTAAGAATGGTTCCATGTGCCATGGGCAAGAGCCCCCTTTTTTTTAGTCTTGTATTGAGAAGCGTCGTAAGACCTTATCAATATATGTACTTTGACTCAAACCCAATAACCGCTTTGATCTATCTCTATAAATCTTTATTCCCAGAATATAAGCGGCTTCACCAAGATCTTTCATTGCGAAACATTTAGCCAACCAGGTCTTAACATCTTTAAGCATAGGGATATTGTTTCCAATGATTAGCTCCCACTAAACTTCTTGTAAACACACGGTTCATCTTCGTTCTTGATAAAACCAAACTCTTTGATTTTCTGATCAAAACGGAGATTCCAGCTGCGAGATGCGTGCTTTAATCCATAGATGGATTTATTCAGCTTGCACACCTTATTAGGATTCTTCGGATCGACAAAACCTTCAGGTTGAACCATATAGACATCTTCCAGTAAGTGTCCATTAAGGAACGCGGTTTTGACATCCATCTGCCATATCTCATAGTCATAATATGCAGCAATGGCATGTAGAATTCTAATAGACTTAAGCATGGCTACCGGCGAGAAAGTTTCCTCATAGTCAATTCCTTGAGTCTGAGTAAAACCTTTCGCTACAAGCCTTGCTTTGTAGGTTTGCACATTCCCATCCATGCCAGTCTTCTTCTTGAAGATCCACTTGTTTCCCACAGTCCGACATTCGGTAGGAATATCAACCAAATCCCAGACTTGGTTATCATACATGGATTGCATCTCTGCATTCATGGCTTCTTGCCATTTCTTGGATTCTGAATCCAAGATTGCAGCTTTGTAAGTAGTAGGCTCATCTTCATCAATCAAGACATCGTCATACCTTACCGGTGCACGACGATCCCTAATACTTTTCCGAACACTTGGTGTTTCTGTTGTTTCTTGAGTCCTCTCAGACTCAACTTCAACAACTGGATCAGTTACATCTGGTTCTGTCTGAACAGCTGGTTCAGTCACTTGTGATTCTCGAATTTCTTCAAGATCCACATGGTTATCTCCAATCCCTCGCGCTAGAAGCTCTTCCTCTAAGAAAGTGCCTCTGCGTTTGGTGAAGATCTTATTTTCAGTGGGGTGGTAGAACAGGTAACCGATCTTCTTACCGTATCCAACGAAAACCACCTTTTCGCATCTGGGATCTAGTTTATCCGAAGATTCTAGAGTGACATAAGCATTACATCCCCAGACTTTAAGGTAGGATACATGAGGTTTCTTTCCATGCCATGTCTCATAAGGCATTTTAGTAACCTTTTTCGTTGGAGCTATATTCACAAGTCTTGCGGCGGTCTCCAAGGTATAACTCCAAAAGGATTTTGGAAGGTTTGTTCGACACATCATTGATCGAATCATATCTAATAGAGTTCGATTTCTCCGCTCAGACACACCATTATGTTGCGGTGTTCCAGGTGGAGTGAGTTGTGAAACTATTCCACAACCTTTAGATGGTCGATGAATTCCTGACTAAGATATTCACCGCCTCGATCTGATCGAAGCATTTTAATAGTTCTATTTAGCTGATTTTCTACTTCGTTTTGGTATTCCTTGAACTTTTCAAGAGTTTCATGTTTATGCTTCATAAGATAAACATAACCATATCTACTGAAATCATTAGTGAATGTAACAAAGTATCTTTCTCCATGTCTTGACATTGTTCTGAATGGACCACATACATCTGTATGTACAAGTCCTAACAGGTCATTAGCTCTTTCTCCAACACTTGAAAAAGGTGCTTTTGTTAACTTTCCACTTAAGCATGATTCGCATTTTCCAAACGACTCCGAACCTTTGGAATCCAGGATTCCTGCGGTTTTGAGTTGTTTAACACGATTCTCACTTATGTGACCAAGTCTACAATGCCACATATACGTATCATTAAAGTCCAACTTATTACGTTTATGAGAGATATTGCATAATATGTTATCGTTTTGGATTTCTATCTCATAGATCCCATTGTTAGGTTTTGCATCAAAGTAAAATACATCGTTAAAATAAGCAGAAATAAATTCACCATTAAAACGATAATCAAAACCTTGTCTACGCAAAGCATGAAATGAAACAATATTTCTAGTCACACTAGGAATGTAATAAACATTGTTCAAAACAAGTTCTAAACCAGAAGGTAGTAAAAGAACATATTCTCCTATTGCCTTCACTGCAACTCTTTGTCCATTGCCAACATGGACCTCCAAGTCACCTTGTTTCAGTTTTCTAATCTTTCTTAGTCCCTGCAAAACATTACAAATGTGGAAACCACATCCTGTGTCAAACACCCATGTTTTGCCAGAAAAAACAAAGATTTCAATAACATATATACCTGAGGACTCTCCTCCAGAAGCCTTGGCTTGCTTCAGTTCAGCTAAATACTTAGCACAGTTCCTTTTCCAGTGCCCAGTTTCATCACAATGAAAACATTTGGCATCTTTCAAAGGTTTCTTGTTGGCAACAGCTTTGCCCTTTCCCTTCCCTTTGCCTTGATAGCCCCTCTTCTTGTTTTTAGGTTTCTTAATCTGACCCTCCCTGATCATTAGCACTGGTGCAGTTTTGCCAGGTATGTTTACCTCAGCAGTTTTGAGCATCTGATGCAGTTCTGCAAATGTCTTCTCCATCCCATTCATATTATAGTTCATAATGAACTGGTCATATGATTTGGGCAATGAGTTCAGGATGATATCCCCAGCTAACTCATCGCTCAAGGGGGATTCCAGACGAGCCAAGTGATCAACATACGCCTTCATTTTCAGCACATGAGTGCCAACTGGTGAACCCTCTTGCATACGAGTGGTTATAAGTGATCGCATCACATCGAACCTCTCATGGCGAGCATTTTGTTGGAACATTTCCATCAGATGCTGATTCATGTCGTATGCATCCATGTCCTCCATGGTCCTTTGAAGTTCAGGGATCATGGAAGCCAGCATCAGACATGAGACTTTCAAAGAGTCATCAAAATGCTTAGCCCAAGCTTTATAAAGCTCACTCTTGGGATTTATGGGTTCATCAGGGACTGGTTCTTCAAGAACATACAATTTGTTCTCCGCTTTGAGAACAATTTTCAAGTTGCGGTGCCAGTCCATGAAGTTGGAGTGGTTCAGTTTGTCCTTCTCTAAGATGGACTTGAGAGAGAAATGGGAGGTGGAATTGTTTTCAGTTGACATCTACAAAGTTCAAAATTAATGTATTAGTATTTCATGTTTAAGTGTCCTAATTATTTTATGACCCAAAAAACAAAATTAATTAGGATGAGATCCCGATTCATCAATACACAATGAACTGGCTTAGCACTGTCCACTGGCACGATTAGGTAGGTAAACAACGATTGTTAATTGTGTCCACTACATAACTCTCCTTTTGGGGTTATCGCTAAAAGCGATGTATGTTTAACCCCAACTATGCCCACTTGTCAAACAAGTGATGTTTGGTCCTTTACTGTTAACTGTAACACCGGCCTATGTTACACAGGAACCGCGATGATTACCTTCACTCATGATCAACGCCCAGATGCAGGGTCAGCACTAACATTTGGGTTCGATATAGAATGGAGTGTTAACTCGTTAAGGGTGGCATGAAACATCAATTTTAAAATTGGGATTTAATTTTAATAGTTACCATAAATATATTGAATGACTCGTTAGCATGATGTGAGTCACACAACAGTTTATAAAATCCAATTTTATATTATTCGTGATAATTGAAACTCCTTTCAACACTCGACACGGTATAGTTTTAAATACCCTATTTAAACTACGTCGGTCGTATTATCGCGAATAGACTTGTTTTAATATTAATAAAACTCTTTTTATTAAATATGCTTTTCGGTTTTTATAAAACTTGTTTTTATAAAACTTGTTTTAATAAAACCGTTGCCATGATTGTGAAAATTTTATTTATTTTGGGTTATCTAAATTATTTACAATAAATAAACCACAACCACAAAACATAACAATAAAATTAAACGAATCGAGCCCCTAATAGGTCGCCCGTTTCGTTTTAGCCAGAAACGAAACGAACTAGTCAAAAGGGTTTCAAAACTATTTTGATATAGCTCCCACTTGACCCGAGATCTCTATCTTCATGGAACCTGTTCGTCCTTTATATCTTCGTCTTGATCTTGTACTTGTAGGATTACAACAATAAATTTGAAAGTACAATAAAATCAAATCTATTCTAATCCTATCTATTACACCGGATCCAATATCCGTAATAAAAAAAATACAAATCAATAAAGAAATAAAACCATCACAAACACAACCATGACATGGGTCAAATACCTAGGGCTCGATTCACATCACAATCCATGAACAACTAAAAGCTTTTGATCTTTTGTCAAAATAAGCAATTTTTTGACAAATAAAACATAGATCAAAATTATAACTTTACCATCGATACGCGCGTAACCGTGGCTCTGATACCACTGTTGGGAATCATGGTATCGTATACGCAGCGGAAGCGGTTTATATTTAACAAAAACGGATTATATATACAATATATATAATAGCCGATTTTATATATAAATTGTTAATTGATGTGCTAAAAGTAGTTTAATAAAAATAACTAAATTAAACCTAAAACTAGACACCTAGTAATACTCTAGACTCTCTAAAACTAAACTACTGACAGGCAAGTGAACCTATCGACTCTAGTATAGCTAAAGTAAGTCCGGATATCGAACCCACGAGACTCTAATGGAAAACGAAAACTAGACTCGATTACTTATCCTAAATACTGATTAAATTAATTTATTATTTTTAAAGGGGGGTTTTACTGAAAAATAAATTGCAATAAAATAAAGGTTAACTAAAATTTACTAAAGTGAACTAGAGACACGAACTTAGCTGAGCCGAATTCAGATGATGACAAGACACTACCTAGACCAGACTCCTAACTATGCCTGATAAGCTTCTATGGTTATGGAACTGAATTGGAACCGGGATCTTAAAATACTAAACATCAAGAATAAACTAGACACCCTCGACCCTTCTCAAGGGGAAACCCTAGAATATTTTTGTGCTGTTAAACTACCGGTTGGAGTACAAACCATCACAGGTTATCTAACTCTTATGATCGAGTACCCGCTAGACAATCTACCTCACAGCGCGAAAGCCTCACTATACTAGGTGCAAGGGGTAATTATTGAAGCCTAGATCTAACTTGATACGCAAGAGTTGAAAGGGAAACTAGGCAGATCTTCTCACAAAGCCTCTAACCTAGCAAACACGCAAACCTGCAAACAGACTCAAAGACACAAAAACAAAGATAAAATAGAAAAAAAAAAAAAACTATGAACCACGACCGACGGACGGACCACAAATAATAAAAAAAATGAAAAGCTAGAAAAAAAAATAAGTATAACTATAAATTTACAAATCTACATAGCCTCCCCACACTTAAACTTAATCAGGGGAATCTGGACCCTATCTAACCCGTTTAATTCCACTCGACTCTTATTAACAATTAAATATTTACTTGTGGAATTGAAAAGTAATTTAACAGTTCTTAACGGGCCAGACCACCAAAACTTAAACTTACCTGGAATTAACCGGATGCGTGGCATGTAGCAAATAGACTGGTCGTGCTTGACATTCACTGGCTTCTTCTTCTCCAACTCGTGCCAGTCTTCGATCCTTTTCCGGTTCCAATCCTTTCTTTTTCTCTTCCTTGCCCTCTCCCGTGGTGTTGTTGATTTTGAAATTCCATCTATCACTAATACCACGGGCCAGCTATGGTGCGCTTCTTCTTCCACCATTTCCATGGGATGATCCCCACACTTAGTTCTTTCAACTGGTGCAGTTTCTGTCATGTCAGTTGGTTCACCTTCAAGTAGGGCATCTAGGTATGCTATATCCCCATCGGGATCAGACTCCCCTAAATCTTCATAAACAGGCAAACCCTCTAACTCCAGATCTAAAAACTCATCCTCTTCAGACAATGAATTCTCACCCATCTCATTGTCTTCCTCTGCACCAAACATCATATCAACGGAATCTCCCAATTCCACTTCTTCTTCAATCCCTTCTTTCCCCATAAACGACCTTTGATACGCCGCCCATTCTTCTTCGTCGTCCTCTTCGTCAGAGTCACTCCCAAAATCATATATAGTAACCTGTGGCACCGGAGGTGGGACTTCAACGTCCATTTTCGTCTCCGTGATTGGGATGATCTCTTCATCTGACTCGTCTGCGTATTCCATGATCGGCTCTTTCCCTTCTTCTGGAAACGTTGGGAACAACTCCCCTCGAGCGTTCATGTACCCGAGGTAGTTGCCCTCTTTATCATATGTATAACCGACTTTCGGCGACTGCTCTTGCAGAACTTTTTCTTTTTCTTCTTTTTCATCTAATCTCCTAGATATGTCTTCTAATGTTCGTTGAAGATCCAAAATAGCAGTCTGTCGGTTTTTCGGGATGGTGTCGTGCTCTGCTAACATTTTCTGAGTATTTTCATCTTTAGCAACTAATAATGTCAACAGACTCTCTATTTTACTCCAATCATTACCACTATCCTCACAAGAAGTGCTTCCAGAAAATTGATCAGGATATTGATTATATTGTGGCTGCTGATACGAGTCATCATAATAATATGTAGGACACCCCTGTGAATAGTATGGCTGCGGCTGCACAAAGGAATTAGCACAATAATGTGCAGAGGACCCCGCATTTTGTGGAAATCTAACGGTAAAATAGGGTCCTCCACAAATTTCAAACATATTTACAGACTCGACAGAAATTAAAACACACAAACAATTAGACTCCTACGACTCACTATACAAAAAGACAGACTCAACACAAAACACAAGTAGCACAGATATAGCAGATAAGTGTAATCAAAGCTAGTAAATGCAATCGCCAAGAGTCCCCGGCAACGGCGCCAAAAACTTGATGTGCTAAAAGTAGTTTAATAAAAATAACTAAATTAAACCTAAAACTAGACACCTAGTAATACTCTAGACTCTCTAAAACTAAACTACTGACAGGCAAGTGAACCTATCGACTCTAGTATAGCTAAAGTAAGTCCGGATATCGAACCCACGAGACTCTAATGGAAAACGAAAACTAGACTCGATTACTTATCCTAAATACTGATTAAATTAATTTATTATTTTTAAAGGGGGGTATTACTGAAAAATAAATTGCAATAAAATAAAGGTTAACTAAAATTTACTAAAGTGAACTAGAGACAAGAACTTAGCTGAGCCGAATTCAGATGATGACAAGACACTACCTAGACCAGACTCCTAACTATGCCTGATAAGCTTCTATGGTTATGGAACTGAATTGGAACCGGGATCTTAAAATACTAAACATCAAGAATAAACTAGACACCCTCGACCCTTCTCAAGGGGAAACCCTAGAATATTTTTGTGCTGTTAAACTACCGGTTGGAGTACAAACCCTCACAGGTTATCTAACTCTTATGATCGAGTACCCGCTAGACAATCTACCTCACAGCGCGAAAGCCTCACTATACTAGGTGCAAGGGGTAATTATTGAAGCCTAGATCTAACTTGATACGCAAGAGTTGAAAGGGAAACTAGGCAGATCTTCTCACAAAGCCTCTAACCTAGCAATCTAACAACCTGGACATACCAACAAGCCCTCACCTCACAGCTATTGAACTTGGAAGAATACCTAAAATCTTCTAACCACCAAATATCACTCCTATGGTAAACTCGCGACTATTGACCATAAACTAGTTGCTACACAGAGTCTGCAACCTAACTAGCACTCATACATGAAAGACATTCACAAAAGTGCAAGTGGAGTGAATAAGTGACAATAAGAAAATAATAAATACGCATATACACCAGATCTAAAGAAATCAAAATCTTTACTGAATCATAAATCCAAAACACGTTCCAAAAACCATAGTAAATAAAAACAAATCAAAACATAGTTATTTGTCTTGGCCTAGGTAGCTATTAAAGTTTTAGCCACAAATCATCTTGAAAAGAAAAACAAAGCCAAATAAAATTTCAACAATCATTATATAGAACAAAGATAATAAAGGAACGAAAACACCGAATGATTGACACCCGAATAATCGCTGGCTTAAAACCTTTGATCCCTGGCCTGCCCCTATAATAATATTTTTGCTCCTGCTGTGCTCTGCTCGATGTCTCCTTTGAAGAATGATCTCTCTCTAAAATCTTCTGCGCAGCTAACCTTCCCTCCGAATGATAATATGATGCGGCCCCCAAAGAACCTTCTCGTGATAAATGTCGTGCCAAAATAATATGTTGTGCCGCTGTCCTTCGATGATAATCTCCAACCTCCAATAAATAATGATGTAGGGATTTTTTTTTAGTTTTCTTCTTGGGCCCCCATTACTCACAACGAGTAACTTTTTTTTTTCTTTTATTTATTTATTTATTTATTTATTATTATTATTATTATTATTATTATTATTATTATTATTATTATTAGTATTTAGCATTCTAGCTCCGTGCTCTTGACTCGGGTGTTCTTGACTTGACCAAAGTTACTCGTTCACGCTCCAACGTCCACACGAACACCTACCAAATAAAAATAAAATAGATAAATACTAAAAAAAAACCTAAAACTAATAAAAATCTATAAAAACCTATACTAAATAAAATAGACCAGTACAAGCCTAAAACTAATAAAAACACTATCTAAACGACTCGAAAACTATACAAACTTTACACTGGAAATAGATGTATTTTACAATACATCATTAATTAATTTTATTAATCTGATTAATAAAATATTCCCAATCAGGATCTCAGTTAAACGCGTATAAACAAATAAATAATAAACAACCATAGGGGGTTTAGTAATCAACCTTTGACGACTACACCGGAATTGTAACACGCGTGTTACAACGAATCCTCGCTAGTAGGAAGTTCACAACCGAGCACGAACCAACCGGGAAACAACACTTACAAGAGGAAGGTGGTGGCTTGTGGTGGTTGATGGCCGAACAAAAAGAAGAAGGCGGCGGCCTTCGTTTCTTTGGTGGCGGCCGCAAAAAGCCAAGAAGAGGAGGCAAGGGTTTGTTGTTTTATCAAAAGTGTGCATTAGGGTTTACTCCTTAACCCTCCTTTTATAAGACAACAACTTGCAATAAACCCCCTTGCTAAATATCTTAATACTCCTTAATATTAATCTTATTAATATTAAATCCCTCAAGACTAAAACAATTATTATTTCATAAATAATAATCCACCAACGCGTGAACTTATCTGATTCGTGTACCAACGTGTAACTCTTCGGATCGTACCGGTTCGGGTTACGTTGATCTCGACTTTTAATTACATCGGACATCTTATATATCCAACACAATCAACACGTCGCCGTATTACATTCTTTACTAAGTCTGAAAAGTCTAATATATAACATCTCAATAATCAACCTGAAACATCTACAAAAATAATTTTTTCAACATAAATAATGTTGGTGAGCATACTTGGTTTGTATACGTATAATATAAGAATAAAGAAAAAGATTTACAATTCATGTGTCATGATTCATTCAAGGCAATATGGTATACATCTAAGCACACAATGCGAATCAAAATCTAATTTCTATGATGGCAAAGCCTATCTAACCTCTATGATGACAAAGACTATCTAACCTTTATGATGACAAAGACAAAGAATTTACAATGACCTAGGATTTCCCACATGCATATGTACTTTCCTTCCCACATGCATAGGTACCTTCCACTAGGCGGGTTGTCAATCCCAATGACCTAGGACTTCTCACACGCATAGGTACTTTCCTTCCCACATGCATAGGTACTTTCCACTAGGCGGGTTGTCAATCCCAAAAGTATATGAATATGTTTATGAATATGTAATGATTACAAGTATACTACGTCTATGTTTAAGCATAAAGCACACGAATTCAAAGCATAACACATATATGAATTGTATGTAAGAACTTTTATGATGATGTGCAAGTGTAAGTTTCATATGTGTACATGTTTCACCCCATAAGTGTAAGAAAACTAAAAAGGGGATAAGTATACTCACAGTTTGCAAAAGCGATCAAAATCCAACTCAAGCTGTCGTGAGCTAAAGAATGGGAATTCTAAGGAATTCAACCTGTATTGTGTAATAATACTAATAAATGGAATGTCTTAAAAAGTCTAAGGTATCTAGGGTTCAAAGGCATTAGGGTTTGCTAAGTCGATATGGGGAATCAACTTTTTTGCGAAGAATTGAAACAATATTAAATTTGTATTTCAAAATTATGTGATAAAAGTCTATGAATATGATTTAGTAATCTAAATACTACCTATTGAATATTTAGAATAAAATATGTTTCGAATCGTAAAAAGGAACGATACAATTAATTACTTAAACTATAATTGAAAATAACTACAATAATTATAAAGAATTGAATAAATAATTGTAAGTTACACAAATGAATCAAATAGGTGATAATTATGACCTTCAATCATAACAATATTTCTGTTTTATAGGAAAAATATTTATAAAATTCCAATCAACCAAATCCGAAAGAGATAGCCTATGAATTCACATGACTTTTGCTCCCCACAGAAAATTTACAAGCATGTTTGAAGACCAAAGAAGAAAGAAAAGAGGCGTGACTTCTAGGGCCGATTTCATGGTCTTCTGGACACGAATCTTGTGTTTTAAGAGCAAGTTTAAGACGAGTAAAGATTGAGGAATGATGTAAAATAACCAATTTATAAGATTTAATGATCAATGATAGTTGTAGAATCCGATTTATAAGTTCAACGGATACACTATAACTCACGATTAAAACTTGATCAATACATGATTATAACACTTAAATACATCCGAAAACTGGTAGGAATGATGGAGAAACGTTTATGTAACATTAAAAACGAGTTAAAAGTGCTTTAAAATGATATTATGATGTGGCCGGAATCTTGATCGGAAAAGGAACGGGACCTGGGAAGGAAGGGTTGGTTTTAAAAGAATTTTCATGTATTATCACATTTGGTCCCTCCTAAGTAACTTGGTTTGTTTATATCTTGATTAGTTAACTTTTTCTTTAATAAAATGCTAACCAAGTTAATATAAGTTAACTTAATTGTTTTGAAACTTTAAACTTCCCCCCCCCCCCCCTTTTTTAACTTTTTAAACTAAAATAAAAAATAGAACTTTTATAAGATCACATGATTATACGATTAAGGCACGTTTTATATGTCAACACATACGTATACAAAACGTATACATATACTCTTTTAAAAAAAGATTTAAAATAAAATAAAATAATAATTAGAGTAAATTCCTTTTTGAGTCCCTGAGTTATATTGATTTTAACTACTTGAGTCCAACATTTTCATTTTTAACATTCTGAGTGCCTAAGTTTTAATTTTGTAACCATTTGAGTCCAATTTTGTAACGACGTTAATCAAGTCAGTTAAGTATAGGGGTATTTCAGTCATTTAACACCTAGGTACAACTTTCTAATGCATAATGTATAAGGAACAAGTCTTTAATCCATGAAGTTTTTAATAATATATAAATAAGTATATATATATATATATATACATACACATAAACTTTCTCACTCTCTCTCTCACTCTCTCTCACACACACACAAACACCTGACTCTCTCTCTCACACACCTCCACCATTGCCTCACCACCACAATCCACCCCCACCTCCACCTCCACCTCTGAACCACCCTCACCGCACCTCCACCTCCACCTCTGAACCACCCTCACCGCACCTCCACCTCCACCTCTGAACCACCCTCACCGCACCTCCACCTCCACCTCCACCTCTGAACCACCCCCACCGCACCTCCACCTCCACCTCTGAACCACCCTCACCACCACTACAAACCTCACCCTCACCTGCAAAACCCATCATTGTTTTCCCTGTTTAATCATCCACCACCTCACCACCGCATCCCCACTTCAACCATCTTCAACCTGAACCCTAGGCCCCATCAAACCCGACCCGACCCTCATCAAACCACCATCATCGTTCCACCTCTAAACCCTAACCCCTAAATTAATTTCAAATCTGACCTGAACTCTCTCTCTCTCTCTCTCTCCCCGCTCGTCTCTCCCTCCCTCACCCCTCTTTAGCAGCGGCGACGTGATGATTTTCAGACCCAAATAGGGTTGTGAAGGTCCCGATTGTTGTGGTCTGCAGTGGTGGTGGTTTGGGTTCGGGTGATGGTCAGGTCTGGGTTCGAGTGGTGGTCAGGTCTGGGTTCGGGTGGTGGTTAGGTCTGGGTTCGGGTGGTGGTTAGGTCAGGTCGTTGGTGGCTCGTATGGGTTAGGTGGTTAGTGGTTCGGGTTATGGTCAGGTCTGGGTTCGGGTTCGGATGATGTCGAGTGGTGGTTGTGTTGATGGTGGTTCAACCATCGGTGGAGATGGTGGTTGCTAAAGATGTATGGTGGTGGTGGATTTGGTACTTAGAGAGAGAGAGAAGAGAGAGAGAAGAGAGAGAGAGAGAGAGAGTTGAGATCTGAAAGTTTGAAGATTTAGTGTGTGTATATATTTAATAATTATTTATTTTTAATGGTAGGGGTATTTTGGTCATTTTATAAATATTAACAGAAAAAATCTAACAGAGTTAAAAAATTGGACTCAAACCATAACAAAAATAAAACACAAGCACTCAGAATGTTAAAAATGAAAATGTTGGACTCAAGTAGTTAAAATCAATATAACTCAGGGACTCAAAAAGGAATTTACTCTAATAATTAATGAGGACTAAAGGTGAAGCTTCAAAATAGACTAAGGGTTAAAATTGTCAACTTGCTAAAACATAAGGGTGATAGATGTTACAAGAGGCCCATGGTCTTTCATAGCAAACTCATTGGCAATTTGAGCCATGAGTTGTTGATGGAGTGTAGTAGATTAGGTAATAAGTAAAATGTCGTTGACATAAAGAAGTAAGCAAGCAACCGCATTGTCATTATGAAGAGTGAAGAGGGCACGTCACATTTGCTTGGTTGAAACCCCAAAGTGTGAACATAATCATTTAACCGTTGATACCATGCATGTGATGCCTGTTTCAAGCCATATAGAGATTTTTTAAGCCAACACACGCGGTCAGGAAAACCTCTATGTTTGAACCCTATGGGTTGATACATGTATACCGTTTACTGTAATGTACCGTGTAGAAACGCATTACCGACGTCCAATTGATGAACTGCCTAAAACTTAGAAAAGGGCAATGGACAAAATTGTACAAATAGTAGCTGGTTTGACCATGGGACTAAACGTGTCACCATAATCTATACCCACCTGTTGTAACCTACCATCACAAACCAACCTTCCGTTATACCTTTCCAACATACCATGAGGTTTAAACTTGTGCTTGAATAGCCACATGTTATGTATAACACTCATATGTGGCTCAGGTGGAATCAATTCCAAAGTCTCATTTTTAATGTTGGGTTTTGTGGAGGTGTGAAGGTTGACATGGCATTTGGATTTATAATTTTCTTCCATGGCACGTGTCCGCATCATACAATTTGTTGGGATGGTGGTGTTAGTTGGTGGAATGGGATTATGTTGGTTATGGATCGGATCAGATCGAATCGGATGGGTATGCTGGTAAAACATGTGAAAAAGTGGTACTGTTGGGCGGGGTCGTGGGGCTGGTACCCAACTCCTTAGAATATGGTAAATTTAACTCCAATAATAGATACGTGTAATGTTTTTTTTTTTTTTTTTTTTTTTCTGTTTACACCTATTATCTTAAGTTTTGGATCGAACTAATCCATTGACACAAATAGTTCATGGGAGAAAATTGAGACATTTGAGAGAGCGGTTAGTGAAAGAATCGTGTGGTGCGGTGAAGGGTTCTCGGCTCTCCTGGTCTCCACCTACTTGTGGAAGAGGGGGGTGAGTTGATATTAGGGATGAGCTCGGGACGGGATCGGTACCGAACTGATACCGATCCCGACAATACCGATACCGAAAAGTCCAAAAACCCAATACCGATCCCGATACCGAACACATACGGTACGGTACGGTATCGGTTCGGTATCGGTACGGTACCGGTATGGTATCGGTATTTTGCCTTAAAATACCGATACCGTACCGATCCCATACCGATACCGATAATACCGAAACCGAAAATCCATAAATATGGATACCGATACCGATCCCGAAACCCCTCGGTTCAGTATCGGTTCGGTACGGTATCGGGATCGGGACGGGATGGGATCGGTATTCGGGCTTGAATGCTCATCCCTAGTTGATATTAAGTTGTTAAGGGGCTCGAAGAAGGCCACAAGTGGAAGCAACCAATGCATTGGCCATTCAGTTGACTCTTGCCTGCAAGTTAGTGGCTTTCCCACTCTCTCTGAACAAATCGAAGAACCTAATAGATCAAACTCGTCATTGACTACTAAGAAAGATTATCCTAGTCTAGTTTAGGAAGTTTTGTTGTAGTCGATTCATCTATCATTGTATTTTCAGTCTTGGAAGTAGTAAAGCGGTACTTAGCCTTTGATAAAGGTTAAAGAGCATGCTGAACACTCACCCTTTCTCGCCAGGAAAGCTAAGCTCTTAGTCCTCTTAGTTAGCTTCCCTCCAAATTTGACCCAAATTGAGCAAGGGTGGTCACTTCGCGATTTCTAACTTAGTATAGGACCTTCTATTAACTCGTCCATATCTGGCACAAGATTCTTCAACGACAGCCTCATCATTTTGATCATTTCCCAAGTTGTTCATCCATCTACTGTAGATTCGGTGAACTATTTCAAGCACTGACAATATACTCTCCCACTTTGACAATATTGGATCCTATGTATGCGTGGTTGCAAAACTCATTTCCTCATCAAATCTACCAATGCAATCCCAAAATTCAGTACCAAATCCATGTGTTGTAACAAAGCCTGAGTTCCTAACGTGTAGAAACGCAACGCTAAAGGCATACTCCAAGTCTTTGGTGCAAACAGGAACTGTGGAGGCATCTTGGTAGTGTGGCAAGTGAAGAGCTTTGGTTTATATTGTTTGTAAAATAAAGGTTAGGAAAATGAGAAGAAGAAATAGAGAGTTGTGTACTAAAAAACGAAGAAGTGAATGATTTATATAGTGTTAAAAATAGGCCTATTTTTTTTTTATTAAATAGCCCACCAAAACCACTTGTCCATTGTTATTACGATGGGCGGATGTATCATATAATGAGGGTTGGCACTCGCTATCCCTCAACTTTTCCTGCGTAGGGTAAAATTTTATGTATTTTTATGTTTTTTGTATTATGTTACCCCTGAAAATTATGTAACGTTACCTCTCATTTTTTTTAAACCCAAAACACCATCAAAGTTTTTAATATAAGCCTAACATAAAAATAGATAGAAACTTATAGGCCATAACCCAGTCCATTTGTAATCTATTAATTAAAATAAACAAGCCCATTGACAATGGTTAAAGTATTGAATAGGAATGCAAACGAGCCGATCAACTCGCAAGCTAGTCGAGACTGGCATAATAAAATGTTTGAAACGAGTCGAGTCTTATTGAGCCCGAGCCAAGCTTGAGCTTAAAACAAAGCTCGTTTACTTTTCGAGCCCGAGCACGAGCCTGGCATGTGAAGCTCACCAGGCTCATAATATTAGTTTTATTAATATTTTAATGGACACACTATCCTAATAATATAATATATTAATAAAATTAATTGAATATTATTTATTATCATGTTTTTATTTTTATTTCGTTCACATTATATGAAAACACTTAGTACGGTAAAAAAAAAAGTCACCCCTAAAATTTTAGTCTACATTTGCCACTGGTTATTACAGTTAGGACCCTTCAATGGCGTCCCGCCTATGGTGAAGCGGGCGACACCCCCACATTAGTCAGCCTAAATACATGAGGCAAAAGGAGTCCTAGAAGACGTGAGCACCAATAAATCTATCATATAATGCATCAAAATTTACTTATTTTTATCTCATAAAAAGTCAAACAAATAATCTATTACCTACTTGAACATCATAAGAGAAATATGCTGATCAGTTTTTATTGAATGTAATGGTGATCTAACCCAAAAACGATATGAACCATGTGTCCATGTCCTTTTGCGTCATGGGGTTAGAATACTCAAAACCTACAAATTTCATCATTTAGAGACGCAAACAATGAAGAAAAGTGTGAGTTTTGGGTTCTTGGTATTCATCACACAACGGACATCTTGCAAACCTAAGTCGATCCCACTAGTGTCAAAACATCTTGCAACTTTTGGAGGAATAGTATTGTCCCACTTGAAGTTTTTACGGGTCGATGAGATGGGCAGATGGCCTTGATATCTCATTGACAGAATAGACTTGGGCTGTCTAATTAAGTTCTTAAAGCCGTAGGCCAGTTTGTTGAACCCATCTTCGAAGTCCATTTCCTTTGTAAAACTACTATATTTTTAAGAATCATGCCAGCTTAATGGCACAGCCTTGAAGCCCAAATATGCAAAAGTATCGTGGATTAATTAAACTGGATTATTTTGGCAGGCTTTCAAATCAACGTGTCAGTTCGAAATATGTACAGCTTTGGTGGTTTCACCGATTGACCCTTAAAAATGTTTGAACAATGTCATACATATAAATTAAAATGACTTGATATTTTACCACAAATTTTAAAGGATACAAAATTATTGGAATAAAGTTTATAGAGGAAGTGTGATATTTATTACAAACACAAATGTATTTTCTGTAGTAATTTTAGGTTAAATAGCTTGTATTTGTGTTATAACTTTGTGAAAACTTATAGTGCGTTTGAATTCAAATGATTGGCATGACACGATTTACATATTCCTGTAAAATTTATGGGTTTGTTTGTTCAATCCACAAACATGACAATTAAAACCTTTAGTAGATGTACACACTAATTTCTAATCCTCTGACTACCAAAATTTTATGTATTGATGTGTTGTAACTTGTAACCTATATGGGGCATTTTTTTTTTTAAAAAAAATTGACTTTCCACTCTTAACTCAAACTTAGAGGGTGTTTGGGATTGAGTTTCAAAACAACTTATTAATTTATTGGCTTTTCCAAAAAATCAATAAGTCAATAAGCTGTTTGTGTAACCCAAAAACACTTTCTGTTTTGACTTTTGGCTTTTGGCTTTTAAGGGTGGAAAAGTTGTTTTTGAAAAGTTAGAAATCCTGGCTTTTGGCTTTTGACTTTTGGAAAAAAAATACAAATATACCAACCATACAACCAATATTCACAATAAGTTAAGCGAAAACCTTAAAAAACAACAATTTATTGACTTTTTGACGTTTTCATCCCAAAAGCTAATCCAAACACTTTTTTTAGATGGTGTTTGGGATTGCGTTTTGAATCTGATTTTTAGATTATTGCGTTTTGAAAACGCAGAAAATCAGTTTTTAGTGTTTGGATTGCGTTTTGAAAACGCAAATAATCAGTTTTTTATGCTACCAAAACGTAATAATCTATAAGCAGCTCCACCCCTGGTTTTTAAAACGCATAATCTCTTTTGAATAATTAATCCCAAACACCCCCTTAAAACTCCTTTTCAAAAAGTCATAAGCCAATAAACACTTTTAATCAAAAGCACTTTTACATCTCCAAACTCAATCCCAAACACCCTCTTAATTTTTTTTACTTTTATCCTAAAGGTTCTCAAGTTTTACAAGTTAATCCTAACAATTTTAATTTTCCACTTCTAACTCAAAACTGCTCATTTTTATTACTTTTAACCCAAAGATTTTCATCTTTTACAATTTAACCCTAACACTTTTTTTACTTCAACTTTGGTGTCACATACTTTTCATCTTTCGCAGTTTTCGTTTTATGTTTTATTCTAGATTTTACGAGTTAATATGCTGCAACGTGCGTGTGTGGTTCAACATTTTTTTGTCTATTTGTAGCAACACATCTATTTTCCCTGTTTGATAGGTTTGTAGCAACGCTCGGGTCTTAGACCGGCTTAGTTATTCATTTCTATGTTGAACGTTTCGGTCTAATTTTTTTCACATTAACCATAGTTGTTAAAAGTCATCGATTTTATTCCTTTGGCATTAACACGCCACAACGAGCATGCATGGTTCAACGATTTTACTCCTTCTATTCATTCAGTGTTCTTTTTCCTTTTTTAATTTATTTTGTTTTACAAGCTTTTTGGTGTTGGTGGTCGCTGGCGGTGGTGTGACATTAGGGCTATTTGGCATTGTTTTACGCCACCTTCTTTGAACGGTCTCTACTTGGTGGGTGGGTCGCTCGCTTCAACCTTGACATCATCATCGGTTAGATTAATGCTGTTACGAACATCGCTCGCAAGCAAACGAGAATATGACCTTGTTCTCATCTGTTTAAACGAATCACTCGCAAGCGGTGCATTGGCCCATTTGCCCGAGTGTCACGCCACTTCCTAACAATTCATAAATTTAAAAACGTGGTTGTTATTACCTTAAAAATATAGGCACTCTCGAAAAGTAGTCGGCTCCACTTTCACCATTTATTGGTGAATTCTTGCAATTTTTGTAACAACCGTTATAGGACATCATGTGTTGATTTATTTCACGCCACTTTGAAGAGAGACTATCATTTTTCCGGTAAGTCTCTCGTCTCATCTTTTGCTAAAACTTAATGTTTATTCTGTTCCAAAACACTGTTTTGTTTTGTTTTGATTTTTACCTATTTAAAAAACCAAGTAGTTAGAAAAATTATATGTAACAGTTATAAGAAAACAATAGCAAAAGAAAGGTATTTGTAGGTCCGATGAATAGATTGATTGCAAGTAAGATCAGATCTATCAAGGTGCAGGATCCCTTGATAGATGTTTATGCAAATGATAAATCAAACAAAACAATAAGAACACGAAAATACTTTAAAACCGGCTTGTAACTAGGACATGATACACAAGCATCAATCACAACATCTGTAACTAGGTTACTAGGCTCCAGGGACTTCATTAAGTACCTCTCAACCATGACGTTTTTTCCCTTGAAAAGAAAGTCTCTACATATCCAAATCAAAACTCAATATAATCAGTGTCCTAATCACCTAATGCTTACTTTTACATTTTATAAAATTAACAAGATACGCTTACATAGCTGATGAGAACTCCCGTCTCTATGTTTTTTCAGGACTAGCATTCTCTCTTGAATTAACTGACATCTTACTGTAATATTATAGCAACTATATTATATTTTGAAAATTTCAACTTACTTAAAAATCCCAAAATGATAAGGAAATAATGGTTACATACCTCCTCTTTGTAACACGAGGTTTAGTAAGGAATTCCCAAACTTTCCATTCTTCATCTGTAATTGGTTCGTCAAGGTTTACACCAATTTTGATGTTAATACACACACCACCAGCTCTTGCATTTCGATCTATCATCGATTTTACCCTTGTGCTTTCCAATCTTTTAACCGCATCATCAATTGATAGTCGTTTGTCACCACCTATGAGTACAACTGCCCCTTTTACAGGTTCTACATTTTTGTCAATACCCGTAGTGTTATCTATAATGCAACATAACTAAATATTTATGCTTTTGTAGAGAATGACCCAAAAGAAGGACTGTTTTCAAGTACAAAGGTGTTGCTAAAATCTTAGTGACACTGGATGAATCTATGGATTGATACAACACCTATTCAGTGAAGACTACTCTGGCTACATAGATTCTTTTGATGAAAGGAGTAAAAGAGTCCTCTTTGACTTGGTCAATAAGATCATAGCCCTAGTTAAGAAAGATTGAAAAGAGAATACTATCTACTTTCATAACTTCTCCAAAGACCTGACCGCTATTGAAGGTATTAAATCAATACTACTTCCCAAAGGACATGCTGAGCAATCACTTAATAGAAAACACAAAATCAATATTTCAACCTTCTAATCTCTAATAATAGCAATATTAGAGGCTAAACCAAAGTTCTCTCAAAGCCTAACTTCTAAACAAATAATAACAAAAAAAATGATCCGCGAAACAATTTCAACTACAGCGTTATTAAGGTAACATACCTGTCCCCATATCATCCTTGTCATTCACGCCCTCAACACCCAATTATGCCCCTTTCACGTGTTCTACATTTTGTCAATATCCCATAGTGTTATCTAAATGTAACATAACAATTTAAAGTCGTATTAAGAATAGCATGCGTTATGCATACCTGTTTCCATATCATGTAAATCTGTAGTGTCAGCTGCTGTCACACGTCTATCCACTATGTCATTAGCATCTTTCACGGGTTCTACATGTTTGTGAATAGTCGCAATGTCATTTAAAATGTAACATAAATTCATTAAATGTAATTAAGAATAGCATGTTTTTATGAAGGTAACATACCTGCCCCTATATCAGCCTTATCATTCACTCCCTCAACACGCAATTCTGCCCCTTTTACATGTTCTACATTTAAAATATAACACAATAAAGTAAAGTGTAATTAAGAATATCATGCGTTATTAAGGTGACATACCGGTCCCCACTATGCCTTTAGCATCTGCGGTCTCATCCTTGTCATTCACGCCCTCAACACGCAATTCTATATTCGTATGAGATATGCAGCTCAGAAAGTGGGTCAGAAATAGGTCATAAGGTCGTCAGAAGGGTCGGACAATCGTCAGAATAAGGTTATAAAGTGGTCAGACAGTGGGTAACAGGCTGCAGTTTTCGGGTTAATATGGCTGGGGGTCGATGGTTTCTGGACAGATAAACATAACTCCCTAAAGTATATGCAATAATTTCGGCTAAGAATTTAAACTTGAACTTTTATCCATTTTATCAGCTGAACAGTCTGATTCAATATCATCTTCGCTGTCATCCACGATCTCATCTTTCCCATCAACGTGCTGATCATCCATTACTGTTTTTTTATTCGAATATACATATAAGTTACAAGTTATCTATTAGTGACTATAAGTAAACAATCTAACACATACAAACCTGAATCATCATCATTTTCTTCCTCTGAACTATCTGTATCAATATCTTCTTCATCAAAATGTACACTAAAATCATCCAAGACAACGTTAATCTTTTTTTTTTCACCTGAGCAACCTTTTTGTCGTTTGCTCGTCGAATCAAACAACGAATCATACTTTTACTTAACATTTTCATGTCTTCATTCTGTGGTATTATTTCTTCGATGTCTCCTAATCTTAATTCAACCTTTTCCTTTGTTCTACTTAGTGTGTCGATTAGTCCAGTTATTTTAGTTAATTTCTCATGATACAACAAAAAAGTTATTTTGTTGAATTTTGTTTTTTTAGCATAACATAAACAGCCTTTTTTCACATCTTACCGAGTGATCATTTTCTTGAACATATTGTGCAGGTAATGCCTTTTTGGGTAAGGCCAGTCCCTTGTTGCTTCTTCCACCAAATCTACCTCTAAGGATTTCCAAATCTTGTCTTCTTTTAACTTTTGCATGTCCCAGAATGCTATTGCCGCCTTTGTATTATTCACTTTTATTCCTTTGCATTCATTGTTTTCCACATATAAAAGCTGGAAAAGCAAGGTTACTAGTAAGGATTGCTCACCACAGTCGAGTTAAGTAACGTAAACGAAACAAATACTAACTGCACAAGATGTTTATATATTACCGTCAATATAGTAAGTGGACCTACAAATTGAGACCATGGGTGACATCTACGCCAGTTCCGCTTACATGGCTTCATTCCTTGAATAACATACGAACACCAGTCGATCTGCGAGAAATCGCTGTCCTTTGTTATCTTCTTAAACAAGAACTCTCTACATATTCCTTGACTATGGCACTCCACCAAAACCATGAGGAACATCATCAAAAAGTGTAAACGAAAAATGAATGTGTCCTCATCCTCAGCTTGTTCTATGTTTTGCACTATGTTAGCCACTGCAACAAAACGCCCCGGATACCTTGCCTTCCATTGTTTGACCTCTTTATCCATAAAGCCAAAGGGTTCCATTTTATGAATTTGTAACCCTTCACAGGGAATTCCTAATAACCTATGGATAGCCATTTCGTCAATTTTTATGCTTCCATTTTCCTGCTTTATTTTCATTTTCTCTGGATCAAAGTTGTCAGTGACATAGTGTCCTAACTTCACTGGAATTCCATCAACGTTAAATTCCAAAATTTTCCCAAAGCCCATTTTTTTCACGGCCTCCGTTTGTTTTTCTTTTAAAGCTTTAATGCATTTATACATCTGTAACGGCGATGAACGTGTTGTCAACGAGAACCATTCATCTTTCCCACGTTTTTTTGGAACTTTGTGGAACTCTTTTCATCCCTTTTTTTCCTGATGTTCCTGATATACATGATTTTAAATAATTTATAAAAACCAAACCATGTAACAAACATATATAAGACAACCAAACAGTTTGTTGTGTCATACCCATTGTCCTACGTTTTTTTTGAACTTTGGGCTAGTTGCTCGTCATCGATGAAAGTAACTTTTTTCTTCCTTTTTTTTCCTGAAGTTCTTGATATACATATTTTCAAATAATAATTTTAAAACATGCAACAAACATATATATTTAACCGAAACGATTGATTAACATATCCGTTCTCCGTTTTTCTTAAAAGCCCATAGTTGTATCCATGTCATTTTCATCAAAATTTGCATTAGTAAATTTACAGTTACTTTTTTTATACGTTAGTAGATTCAACAATTGATGGCAAAACAATTTGATTATATACCTAGTTGCTTTTTAACCTTATTTTGGTTAATATTGTTCGGTTGATCTGGAGAAACCAAATCTATAACAGGCGTCGTTAGTAACAAACGTGGGCTTTTCCTTGTACACTTCGTAGACATTTTGCTAACAACATCAAAATACAATTACAAAATATAAATACAAAGTCTTTGTAACCACAACCATCTAAAGAAAAGGATCACCCAAAAAAACCGGTTAACATCACTAAATGTAACTTAAAGCTCTTCTGAAGGTGTTCAAAATCACATTTATGTTGGAAATTCCCTTTTGAATATTCCTTTTCCCTCCCAGATATTTCTGCCTATGATTATGATTTTTAAAAGCCCTAAGATATGTAACAACCAATATCCGAAGTAACTTCTTTATAAAAACGACATCAAAAAAAAAAAACCGATCCACTTTTTTACACTCATTAACTTCTTCATAACATCCAACAACAAAATCAAACTTAACTATTGAAGTTGAATGATTTTTTTTTAATTAAAACCCCAAAAAATTCAACATTTAGGGATAGCTATAATCGAAGTCTTGTAACCTAAATTTCAAGGTTTTGTAACCGAAAATAGAAGGTGTAGAATCTAAAGGGTTTCTGGAACTAACAAAACCAAAAACAAAAATAGAAACATAATCGGGTACTTTTAATGTAGAATCTATAGGGTTTCTGTAACTAACAAGTTTGTTAAAGATTATGTGACGGATTACCTTTTTAACGACGACGGGTTTTTGGATGAAGGTGGTATTGAAGAAGCTAGTTTATACGCCTTTTAAACAGTGATGGTAGTTTTGGATGACGGTGGTTTTTGAAGAAATCGTAAAAGGTGTTCAGATGTTGAAGAAGGTGTTTAGATGAAGAGGTTTTGACAATGACAGTGGTCTTTGAAGATAGTGTTTGGATGAAGTGTTTTTGATTTAGATGAAGTGGTTTTGAAAAAAGTGTTCAGATCTTTTGATGGAGACTCTCCATATCGTTTTGATATAGTGTTCTTTGGAAAAGGTGCACTAAAGGAAGAAGAAGAACAAAAGAAAGTGAAAGGGTTTAAATGTCAGATGCACAGTGACGACCCTGCATGTCAGTTATCTTTTTAGCAGTTGTAATTTGTGTGTTGCCCCTTTTGCCCTTATCGTCCTTTATGTTCTCCCTTTTCTTGTAAATTATTAAAGAAAAAGGAAAGAATAAACATGGGCCATTGATGAAAGCAAATGAATAGTTAAGATGTGGTTTTCAAAGTTTCTTTAACTAGGGGAGGTTTTTAATTTATCCACCCCCTATATATATATATATATATATATATATATATATATATATATATATATATATATATTTATAGAGAGAGAGAGAGAGAGAGAGTTATGTTATTAAATATTTTAAAAGAAAAAAACTTTTTTAAAAACGAGTTGTTGTCAAACGGCTCTTTTTCAACAACCAACCAAACACCGCCATCTCACCTTCCTTACTTGATCCATATCGGCCTCCACGCTGGACACAGGCTGGCATGGACGGGCTTCACACTCCCTTTCACGCCTTCAAACTGTGTACTTTGAACATCGAATAAAAGTTTACTTTACAGTTTACGATAAGTAGTATTTATTCCAAAAGGCATGTTCTAAACACAATATTGAGTGTACTATTAAATTCACTTTTGCGTTTTGAACATAATCACATTGCCACTTTTGATCCCGTTGTAGCGTGCGAATAAACTTACTAGTATATCTAATATTAAGATTATACGGCCCCTTTCATGATATCCAAATTAACCTAACAGTTTAGCAACTAGCCACCAACCTCACCTTTGGCCCGTCATTCCATCTCAAAACCTAATTCACAAAACATATTTTTTTTTATAATCCAAAGACATGTTGTGAATTAACCTAACCAAACACATTAATTAAAAAGTTAGTTTTACTTATGCATAATTGAATAAACAAATAGTCTCACCTCTTGTATAGGATGATCTGACTATGATTCCACAAGAGAGATCCTTCACTAATAGCTTTATGGTACTGAAATTCTTGCAAACAAGAGAATGCTTTCGGGTAGGGAGACGACAAAGTGAGTAGTTATTTATAACAAAAATTGGGGTGAATGGGGATACTATCAATGATAGCTTTTTGGGTCATCAAAAAGTGTCCTCTCCATAAGGAACATTCTTCCTTATATAGAGAATGATATATGCCACCATCACCCAAAACCCAAATCGTGATGGGCCGAGGCCCGATTAGGGTTGTTTCCACTACCCTGGACTATATTAGTAAAGTAGTTAATTAGGGCGATAATTATGGAAATAATGGAATAGATACCTCTTTTACCGTCCTGCGCACGATCTAGTCCGTGATTGTAGCAGAGTCGATGATGTCACGCTGCCTGCGTAGTTGGGTGATGATTGCGCAACGTCCCTTGTGTGTGCTAGTTAGGACTCGGGTTGGGTTGATCCCATCGGATGGGATGTGCATAGTGATGGTTGACGTCCCATCGGACACGTTCCCTGATGCTTGTCAGGCGCGTGACCGGCTACTCGCACGTGTGCTGTCTCCTCGGCTGTCGTGTGCGCAGTGGTTTAGGGCCTGAAAAGTTGCCTGCCAACACGTTTACTGGCATTAACATCATTAATTGCACACCCTATATATGTATTTCATAACCTGAATTTTCCCACTTCTTCCTATAATTCTCTGCTTTTCTTCCCAATGGTTCTCTCCATCCTCCCCTGTTATTATCTTCAAATTTCCCTCATTCTTCGTTCAATATGGCCCAAGAATCACTAGCCACTTTTGAATAACAACAAAAAGTGGAATCTCCTTCGAAGGGAATCGACACCACTACGATCAAGTGGGATGTTGGGTTCTTTTCCATGTTCCTGGATCAATACGGCATTGAGGCAGCCTGGGATCCTCAATTACATGCTGAGGGTAAAACTGCCTTGCAGGCCACGGAGGGTAAGATAGCTTTGTATGAAGCATATTTTACAAGATGTTGTTTCTGATTACCCACCACCCAGTTCATGGTGAACACCCTTCTGACTTATGGTGTTCACCCCACTCAGATGAGTCCTTTTGGACTTCTCCGCATAATCCATTTCGAGGCCACGTGCCGTGCTTTGGATATGGATTCGTGATTTGAAATGTTTAACGTGTTCTATGTGTTGGAAGAAGTCCGAGGCAGCGGTGGGTGGTATAGTTTGGTTGCTTGTCGGAAGGTGACACAACTTGTTTATGAGAATCCGAAGTCCATGTATGACTGAAAAGAGAAGTTTTTCTACATCAACCGAGGGGTTTTTCCTGCTCTGTTGCAGTGGATAGCCATCAACATTAAGGAGAAGATTGCGGAGTTTCCTCCTATGGCCAACTTCAAACAACAAGATTGGTACAATACACTGTGCGCGCATGCTACTCCTCTGGCCATGCATCGATGCCCTGAGGGAGTGTTAGTGATGGTTGGTCTGAGCCGTTTAGGGGTTCCGCCCGGGTATGATTTGTGTGTGCCCTCACCAGGTATGTATCTTACTCAATCGTTCATAGTGTTGTACTTTTACGAGGACTGACCCTTCTCCGATGTTGTGATAGATGTGACGAATATTTACCTATTCGTGCCGAGCGGAGCCACAAAGGTTTTGTATGTGCCCACTTCTGTTGGTGCTTAAGCGTTGTTGGATAGGTTGTTGCCGAATTTCTTAACTTCGTTGCTTGTGGATCCGTCTCCACAATTACGTCGAACATGTGAGTACAAAATTTGGTAGTCTTTTTTGTGTTGGCAGAGTTTCAGAATGCTCAGGCGAGTATCCGTGCAGAGCTGGACAGGTACAAACAACGTGCTCGCTCAGCGGAAGAAGAGGTGAAGAAGCTTAAGCTTGACCAGGCCCAAAGCTCGCAACGATGGAAAGAGTCCTGCCAATGAACCAACATTGACATGGAATGTTACCGTGGGCAGATTGAGAAGCTAAAAGGTGATGTGACTCGTTTGACCCATGAAGCTGATGAACAGCGGAAGAGCCTCTCCGCTAAGGAGGCGGAGCTGGCAGATACGGTGTTGAAGTTAAACCAACATCATCAAGATTTGTTGAAGTCCACTGCCCGGGTGTTTGAGCTGGAAATGGAAGTCAGCTCGTTAGCCATGGAGAAGAACAGTCTGGCGGAGGAGAAAGTCACGTTGGAATCCTTTCGCACCAGTATTGAGGCGGAGCTGCGGCAAGCTACCGTTGCATACCAGGATGCTTCAACTGCGGTGATGGCTACTCGGGAGCGAATCAAATGGTAGATGTTGCCCGGTCTTCCAAGGGTAAGTATTTTAGTATGTTGTACTTCTCTATGTGTAGTATGTTGTTCAATGTGTTTTTTTACTATTTGGCACCCTTTGCAAATTTTTAAGTGTATTTGGAATGAGCCCAGGTTTGGCGATGCCATCGCTAAGATTGGTAGTACTACATTGAAGACTGGTCTGAAGCTGGGTTTCGATGAAGGGTTCTACCACCACGCTGGACGTAAGAAACTTGAAGAAGGGGCTCACTACCGCCAACCATATAAAGCTGAGATGCGGGCTGCCTAGGAGGAGTTCGAAGCACTAAAATTTGATTTCTTCGACTTGGTGGACGAGTGCGTCAAGACTGATGATCCAGTGGGTATGCTGCGGGATTACTTTGTGGAACCTGACCGCCTTGGAGCGGAGTTGGAAGAGAAAGCGCGACAAGAAGAGGAGCGCAAGGCTGCCTTAGCCAGCGGAGCTAATGAATCTTCCTCAGCTGGCGCAGAAGATGGTGCGCATGAAGAGACGTCTAATGCTGATAATCTTGATCATTATGTAGACATTACAAATTACTCCCAGATTCCTTTTTGTATCTGAACACCTGTTTTCATTCCTATGTATTTAAGACACTTTGTGGTTTTTATGCAATTTTTTATTTCTTTATTATTTGATGTTGCACATTTTGGTGCTGTTTGTTTTTTGCTGAGAAGCACTTCTGACCTCTTTTGTCTGCACCACGCAGACGCGCGCAGACGTTTGGAGTCTGCAGATTGTTTGTTTTTAGGAAGACCTTTCACTCAAAAAGGTCTTCCTGACCTCTTCTTGGTGCAGACTTGTTCCAAAGTCTTCTAAGGTCTTCAAAGGTTTTCTCCACTTCTCTTCTCCTCACCCACCACCACCACCAACCACCACCACCACCACCACCACCACCACCACCACCACCACCACCGTCCACCACCACCTTCCACCACCACCACCACGGTCCACCACCGCCGCCACCCACCACCACCACCACCACGGTCCACCACCACCCACCACCACAACCACCACTGTCCACCACCACCATCCACCACCGCCACCACCACCACCCACCACCACCACCACGGTCCACCACCACCAACCACGGTCCACCACCACCATCGTCCACCACCACCTACCACCTTCCACCACCACCCACCACCACCGTCGCCACCCACCACCACCACCACCACCACCACCAACCACCACCACCACCACCACCCACAGCCAACCACCACCCCGGTCCACCACCACCACCACCACCCACAGCCAACCACCACCCCGGTCCACCACCACCACCACCACCACCCACCACCACCGTCCACCACCACCACCACCACCCACCACCACCACCACCACCACCGTCCACCACCACCTACCACCACCACCGTCCACCACCACCACCACCCACCACCACCACCACCACCCACCGTCTACCACCACCACCACAGTCCACCACCACCACCAACCACGATCCACCACCACCTACCACTGTCCACCACCACCTACCATGGTCCATCACCGTCCACCACCACTACCACCGTCCACCACTATCCACCACCACCGTCCACCACCACCATGGTCCAACACCACCACCACCGTCTACCACCAGACTGCTGTAAAAAATCAATTTATTTAAATTTCAGTTTATTTCAGCAGCCTGCAGACATTAATAAACAAACAGTCTTCTTCTTGCAGACTGCAGACCTTTGGTCCACCTCTTCTCCTGCAGATGTGGTCCGCAGACTGCAGACCTGTTCTTGCAGAAAAAACAAACAACACCTTAGTAATGATTGCAAGTTACATCGTGACGTCACTGCCAGCATGAATCATTATGTGTCAGACGTGTGCTGACACTTTGCACTGTTTATGAGATAGATCTAGCGGCTCCTGTCAGCTACGCGATGTGACTGCATTCCTAGCTAACTGATGGAGTGCTTTCCATTAATGGCTAATTAATGGATTGTACCTTTTTTCTATAAATGGCTAAACTTAATCACCATTAGGAGCATAACAACTTTCATTAACTTCCTTCTCTTCAACCATGTCTGATCATTCTTTCAAAACCCCCACTGCTGATCCAGCTGAGAAACTTGCCCTTGAGGCGTTGAAGGTTCTTTCCACTCAGCAGCCACAAATGAGACCTTCTAACAATGATGCCCTGAATCGTTTAGCGATCCATTGTGGGGAATTGTTGGCCTAAGCAAGCCCAGGAGTTGGAGAGGCAGATGACCATGACCTCTCGGATGAAGGTCCTCTGAAGATGAAGAGGCTTTCCGACTTGGGTGGTGTTCCAAAAACAACCAGTTGGTGTTACGTCGGGTGAATGACAAGTGGCAACATGCCTCCAAGGCCTGATTAACATAATGTAATGCCACTATTTTTGCGTCACATGGTAGTATATGTAGATCCCATGTAGACATTGGCTAGATATCCTTGTGTTTTTTTTTTAACTAATATCAAGGATATGTTGATAATGTATAACTTTTTGTTGATATATGAAGTCTTTGACGCTCCTCTTTTTTTTGTGGGTTTGCATACGCATAAATGTTAAACGCACTTTATTGATGAAAATCATAACTGGCATGAAAAGCGTTTATTACAAATGCTTGAAAATAAGAAAGCTAGATATAACAAGTGCGTAGCTGCGCAGCATTCCATGTGCGGGAGACAGGCGTACCATCCAATTGCTCTAGAGCTTAGGCACCCTTCTCGAGTATCTCTTGGATCTTATACGGGCCTTCCCAATTTGGAGCTAGTTTTCTCGGTTTTCCGCGTTTGACACCTCATTATTGCCGAAGACATAATTTCCCACGCGGAACTTGCATGCCTTTACTCGTGCGTTGTAATAATTTTCGAGTTGGTTTTTGTATATAGCTTCTCGGATGGAGGCGATTTCACGCCGCTCTTCTAATAAGTCCAAATTGATGCGCAACTCTTTGTCACTGTCAATTGATGTCGCCATGAGCACTCTTGGCGATGGGCATCACAGCTCAGCGGGAATTACTGCTTCTGAACCGTATGTCAGACTAAATGGTGTTTCTGCTTTGCTGGTTTTGGACAAGGTACAATGGCCCCAGAGGACATGGGGGAGCTCATCGACCCAACCGGTGCATTTTGTGCCCAATCAAGCCTTGATTCCCTCTACAATACTTATGTTCGCCCGCTCTACCTGCCCATTCCCTTGCGAGTGAGCTACGGAGGTAAAGACCTGCTTGATGTCTATTGATGCAAGCCACACTTGCAGATGTTGGTCAGCAAATTGTGCTCCATTGCTACTTACAACATCCATTGGCAGGTTGAACCTGCATATTATAAATTCCTAGATAAATTTCTTGATGCTGCGGCTGTCTATCGTTGCCATTGTTTTGGCTTCCACCCACTTAGTGAAATAATCAATTGCCACCACCAGGTATTTAACATTTCCTGGCATGCTGGGAAGGGACCCACAAGGTCGATAGCCCATTTTTAAAAAGGCCATGCCGTAGTGACCGACACCAAGTTGTTCTTTGGTCTAAAGGTTCCGGGCACGTGCCTCTGACAAGAGTTGCATTTCCTCAGTTCCGCCACCGCGTCCATATGCATGCCAGGCCAATAATAGCCTGCGTTCATTAACTTAGCGATCACCATTCTTAGGCCTGCATAAAGTCCGCAGATTCTCTTATGGATGTCTTTGATCAGGTATGTGGCTTCCGTCGGATCCACGCAGCACAATTGCGGTCCAAGATACGAGCGTCTATACAAGGCACCGTCCATTACTTGGTAGCGCAGAGCTTTGTTCCTAAGCTTGCGGGCCTCGGCCTTGTTGTTTGGGAGAATACCAGAGGCCAGGTAGGCCTTAATCGGATTAATACATGAAGTGTGCCCGGTCTGGACTATGTTAACTTGCTTCTGAGGTACATATGGGTGATTTAATACTTGGATTCGGACATCTTTACCCATGTGCTCGAATACTGTGGTGGCCATTTTGCTTAGCGCATCTGCTGGTTTATTTTGGCTGTGCTTGATGTGGTTAACCTTACAGTAATCGAAGCTCCACATCAATTCCTTAGCATGGTCGAGGTATAAGATCATCGCAGGCTCCGTGTCCTCGTAAGAGCCATCAATGTGATTGGCTACGAGGATGGAGTCAACATGAGCTTCAACTTGGTGATCTCCCATCGTCTTTGCAATGCGCATGTCTACTAGTAAGGCCTCATACTTTGCTTCATTATTTGTAGTTGGGAAATCCAGACGTATGGCGTATGTGAATTCTTTCCCCTCCGGGGTTATTAAACGCAATCCTGCACCCGAGCCATCATCGTTACATGCACCGTTTGTGAACAACTCCCATTTCTTGAATTCATCCCTCGATCCAGCTGGTTCCATTTCCATCTGACATTCAGCAATCTTGTCCACCAGAACCTCTGTGGCGAAATCCGCTAGGATTTACCCTTTGAGGGATGGATGTGTCTTGTACATGATGGAATGTTCTCCCAACTCGATGGCCCATTTGGCTAACCTTCCTGACAACTCCGTTTTATGCAAGATCTCATTAATCCTGAAGTCTGTCAAGATGTTAATGGGGTGCCTCTGGAAATACCTACGCAACCGTCTTGAAGCATGTGTGAGTGCGAGAACAAGCTTTTCCATTGTTGAGTATCTGGTCTCCGCATCTAGCATAGTTCGGCTGACATAGTAAATTGGAGTTTGAACTCCCTTCCGATCAACCATCAAGACTGCCACCACCGCTTTGTCAGATACGAACAGATAAAGCGTGAGTGGTCGCACGACAAAGGTGCGGTGAGGGTCGGTAGATTCATTACGCATTCCTTCATTTCCTTAAAAGCCTTTTCCGCTTTTGCCATCCAGCAGAAATTTGATTTCATCAAGCAGTTATTTAGCGTGTCCACAAAGGGGAATAACTTGGATGCATAGTTTGACAAGAAGCGATTTAGGGCCACCAGATGACTCATTAATGTCTGCACCTCCTTTACTGATGAAAAAGATGACATCCGTTCGATTGCTTGTATCTTTTAAGGGTTTGCGCGAAACCCATCCTTTGTGATAATCACTCCTAGGAACTTCCCCTCCTCCATTCCGAAGGAGCACTTGCTTGGATTTAGCTTCATTCTAACGCTGCGAAGCTGGTCAAAGGTTTTCTGGATGTCGAGTAACATCTGATCTTCCTCTTTTCTTTCGAGGACCAAATCGTATATGTAGACTTCCAGATTGACGCCGATCTAATTAACAAAACCTGTGTCCATCAATCATTGATAAGTAGCTCCCGCATTTTTTAGCCCAAATGGAATCTTCGTGTAGCAAAAAGTTCCCATATCGGTGCGGAAAGCCGTTTTATCTTCGTCTTCTTTAGCCATCTGTATCTGATGATACCCTTTGTAGGTATCGAGAAAACACTTGAATCTGAACGGGGCTAGGAAGTCCACTTATAAGTCAATTTTCGGCAATGGGTAACAATCTTTGGGGCATGCCTTGTTTAAGTTTTTGTAGTCGACGCACATGCGCCAACTACCGTTTGATTTGCCTACCATGATCGGATTGGCCACCCATGTTTGGTACCAGTTTTTTTTGCAGAATGCCCGCTTTCAGCAACTCAGTGACTTGCTCATTCATGGCCTTTGTTTTCTCCGGCCCCATACTATGCTTCTTCTGGACGATCAGCTCAATTGATTTGTAAACATTGAGCTTGTGCTTCGCGATATAACGCGGGACCCAACCATATCTGCTGGTTGTAAAGCAAATACATCCATATTTTTGGTAAGTAAATGTTTCAGATGAGTGCGTATGGTGTCAGAGATTGCAGGGCCAAGAATAACTGTCTGCTCTGGAAATTTAGGGTTGATAACCCATTTATCCGGCTCTATGCGGAAAGTTGGTTTCTGGATCTCTTGAGGCTTCTGCGCATCTGTGCTATGACATTGTTTATTCCCACGTTTGAACACGACACCTATCTGGGTAGGGAAACCTGCCATTTGGTGCGACGTGGACGCGTTGCAGTTGAATTTTTCCAGCCCTTCACGTCTCAATAACACATCATGCCATGAAGTGACTGGCAAAATGATGTGTCGTAAAACACATCTATTTTCCAATGTATTTTGTATATTATTTGGTCAAGTTTTTATTAGTTTTGTGTCGTTTTTATTATGTATTTATTTATCTTATTATTTTATAGGTGTTCCTGGAAAATGAGCTTAAGAAGAAATAATTTTAATTGAGACACGAACACTAGAGATCATGTGTTCATGGACGTTGGAGTGTAAACGAGAAACTTTGGTCAAGCCAAGAACACCCGAGTTAAGAGCACGGAGCTAGAATAATAATAATAATAATAATAATAATAATAATAATAATAATAATAATAATAATAATAATAATAAAGAAATAAAAAAATTATAATTTCGTGACTATAGAAGTCACGGGCCACGGCCCAAGCAACAAATACCAAAAATACTTTTAGGTCTCCAAGATTTTTGGAGGAGATTATTATATATTACGAAATTTTGACGGAGAATATGATTATTGAGTCGAATAAATAATATTAGAAGGGAGGCTACACTTGATCAACGAGTAGGAGCCTAAGGAGATTTTGGAGAGGACTTTGGAGGGAAGGAGGTTCGGGGTGCACTAAAGATTAATTATTTGAAGATCAGGGGTTTGTTTTATTTGTTTAATTATTTAGAGACATAATGAAATTGTGTTTTATAGACTTTGAATCTATGTTTCTGATTATAATTATGAACTAAACCTTTTATGGTTGCTTAGTTTATGAACTAGACACGTATTATGCAGTAATTAATGATGTTTGTTTTTTAATTTGGATGTGTATAATTACATGATTTTAACTTTTATTGTTGGATTTGATATATGTGTGTTGGAGTTGATTTTATTTGAAGTTTGTTTATTGGTTTTATGGAACTAGGCATGTAGAGATACCCCCTAAGTCTAGAAATCAATCTAGTTCGTCAACTTAGGTTAGCGTGCTAGTATTTGGAGTTGGAGTACGACATAAGTATAACAAACTAATATAATAAATTAACTAAAGCGTGCAGTCCATTCTTGATGGTGAGAAATCTAACTCGAGAGTGCTAGGTAACTAACTAGGCATTGTTCGGTAGTTGGCAAGCGCTAGGGCGGGAGTCGCTACTTGTCCGTGTTTAGAGTTTTCCTAGGTTTTCTTCAGTAGAGTTTAAGTCTGCTTCATAGTTAGAAGGTTTCGGTCCAGGAGAGATTGTAACTTGATTACTATGGGATTTCGGTATGCTAGGTCGATCCGGATCCATCTTAGCATTTCTTCACTTGTCCCGCCTCGAGTCTAGTGAGCTATCCTTGACAGGAGGTTTATTAGATAAGAATAGGGTCTCAAGTTAATTACCAAATTTAGGATTTATTGCTAGTGTCTAGGGATTTTACCTAAGTAACCAGCCTTCTTCTTATCTGATTTCTCCAAGTTCCTAGTTTCGTATAAGCAGTTGAGGTTATTTTATTTATATTTAGTTTCTTCTAAGTTTATAATTATTAGTTTAACCCCCCATTCAAGTATATATTTATTTAGGCTAGTATTTCGGTATAGGTTGTGATCTAGAGTTGCATTCGCGTCTTTGGGTTTGATACTATGTCTTATCTGTTTACTGCTTTACGACCGGTACACTTGCTGTGCGTGTGTAGTTTTTAGGTGAGTCATTTTAATTAGAACTTGTGTTATATATATATATATATATATATATATATATACAAATTTACACGCATCACAAAACCATAAAATCACACATCTCTGTTCTCGAATGCGTCCCATCTGACAGTGTGACATGGAACATGAGCATTCCAGTAGCATGATCATCTCATGTATGAAACTAGATTTTGGGCTCTGAAACTGGAATTATTCGAGCCTTGTCTTCCTCATCCAGTTGGTTGGAGCATTGCTCATACATTATATCTGTACTGCTACCATTATCCAAGAACATGTAGCAGGTATGATAATGGCGAATGACTCCTGTGATGATTAACGGAGCTGTTGATGAAGCTCCGCCCCACACATTGGGCATAATAACGTTTGCTTCTTTCCACGAGTCATCGTTGGCCACCATGAATGTTCGCTTATTCTTGGATCTTTGGTTTACTATGCAGCAGTTATGAGGTGGATTGTGATGGATATGATGTGTGTTAAGGTTACGAATGCGTTTCTGGGAGCCCTCCTCGGCATCTGCATTCTCTCGCGGATTCATCCGCATGTTCTTCACAAGATGGGCTAGCTACCCAGATTTGATTGCATTCTCTATCTCCATCTTGAGACTATAGCCATTATCCGTCAAATGACCATAATCCTCGTGTTATTCACAATACTTGGATGTATCCACGTTCTTTCTTTTTTGATTCAGCTCTCTAGGCTTATGGAACTGAACCTGTTCAGTCTTTAAGACCTGAGAAGGGGTCTTTGTCAGTGGGGTCCAGTCTTTGAATGCCCTCTTTGATCACGCGGGTGCTTGGTATTCAAGTAGTTCTGCGCATCTTGAGTTGAAGAATACTTTCCTTCTTCCGATGCGCCAGAGATTCTTGACCAGACGGACTGTTTTCCTTTTCCCTTACTATTGAATCCCGCATTGTTACTGTTGCGGTGTTGAAAACTCCTTGCATGCTGAAAGGAGCGTTCCGACGACGCAAATATCTTTGATGCCTCGATCAACTTTTCCCAAGAAGTTGGTATACCGTCCTTACCGGTTAGGCACCTCATCAGTTGTAACCTTGTGTATTTTTCCCCAAAATTTAATCTAATAAAAGTTTCCAATATTTTTTTTCGGATGTTAGTTCCCACTCTCATGTAATTTATAACCATGTATTAATTTCTCATCATTCCAAAAAAAAAATTTATGTCAAAAATCTTGTTATAAATACAAAGTCTTCTCAATAAACTACATATATTTTAAACCCCTTTTATTTATAATAATAACAATAATAATAATAATAATAATAATAATAATAATAATAGTAATAATAATAATAATAATAATAATAATAATAGTAATACTCTTCAGATTTTATTAAAAGTTTTGAAGTTTAGTTTTATTTTTTGGTTTTATAAAAGTTTAACCCCAACTAAACAAAACAATAACAAAACACAAACATGACTTCAGCCTACATCTAGGGATGGCAATTAAACCTGAACCCGATGGCTAAACCTGAAACCCGACATATTTAGGACGGGTTTGGGGTCGGGTAATCGGGTATGGGATTAGTTTTTATTTTTTTTCGTGGGTTTGGGATTTGATGATATACCCATTTACCCGACCCGATTACCCGATAAAGTATACCCGTTTACCCGATTAGATGCCCGATGTAATTTCCTATATATCTTTTAAAATATGTATTCATAATATATCTATTTGTCCATCTAGATTGTCATCTTCTTCAAAAAACAAAACACCAATTATTTGTGTATAATATCTGTTATCTATGTGTTTTAGTGTTTTTATATGATTTAAATATTTTATATTTATACATTGTAATCATTTACATACCCAATGGATAAGTTTTTAAAATTAACGGGTTTACCCGAAACCCGCAGTTATACCCGATACCCAACGGGTAATTACCCGATACAAACCCGACGGGTTTTGGTACGGGTTTGGGACAAGCATACCTAATCGGGTATAGGGTTGGGATTACCTAAACCCGTCCCAAACCCGACCCATTTCCATCCCTACCTACATCCCTGAACCCAAACCATTTATTGAGCCCAAACCCGGCCCACATTGATACATCAATCCCTTCCGTGTTTCTTTTTTTTTTTTCGCTACAGACCCGACCAAGCCAACCCGACCCGTTTACCCATCGACAGCCAAAAGATTCATTTACACCCGATTTGGAAACCAAATTCAAATTTATAGCCAAAAGAATCGTCCAATGGACCCGAAATCAACGCTAAATCCGTCCTATTTTTGTCTCTTGGCGACGCGTTTGACCATGTGATGGTCAAAGGATTGAAACTTTCCTTAAACGCCATGGCATTATAAATTGAAACCCCTCCTACGATTTGAAAGGGCCAGGCCGAAGAATGAACACCCACAAACAATCCCTTTAATTCTTTCTCTTTATACCCGATTCAAAAACTGTTGACTTTTCATTTGACCGATCGTTTACCTTCATTGCAAATCAGTAAGTTTCAATTGATTATATGCTGTTGTTCTTTGATAGGGTCCGATCAATAACCCTATGAATACTGGGGTTATTGGTTGTTAATTCGTTTAATTGATAATCTAGGGTTAATAGGGTTTAGTTTGGGGAAGATGAATTAAACCTGTTATTGTATAAAAAGTTTCTGTACCAAGTTGAAACTCCATCAGATCTGTAGATCAGATGGTGTTCTCTTGTTTGGTAAGCGTTCATATAGCTTAGGTCTTGGGTTCGATACCTTGCACCAACGTTTTTCTTTCCTCTTTCTTTTGGATTATATAACTAATCATGTAATACACCTTATAATATTCTGAAATCAAATAATATTGTTCTCAGGGTCCAGACCAACTGGTATGGGCTTGTGATTATAAACAATGAACCGGCCTTGACCCGGGTTCGATTCCCACCAACAACAATCATTTTTTTTTATTTTACCTTTGTAAATTTTATATATTTTTTGGTTAACAAATTCAATAATATATTTAAAATATCTAAAATAAGTTATAAAATTCCAAAAAAAAATGTTTTAGACTTATAAGCTTATAAATTTATAAAACTAAATTTTATTTTCAGAAAAAGACTTATTAATTATTTTTAACCAATTTATTTTATTTTAATCATAATAAATTTCTAATAAATTCATTTTCCATCTTTTTTGAACCACAATTTCACATAAATTATTTTTATTAATTTAGATCAGAAATATAATTTTATAACCTGAGATTTATGAAATTTTATGTTTTTAAATATTTTTAACGTGTTTTGATTAATAAGTTATATTATATTATTACACTTAATTATGAAAATAATTTTACAAACATTATTTTCCCACTATAATATTTTAATACAATCACACTTGATCAAGATTTTATGAAAATCTTTTTTATTTACTTATTTTCTTAATTTTCTTTATTTATTATTTAACTAACAATTATTTTAAATCAATTAATAAACAATCGTCAATCCCCAAATTAGGAACCCTAAAATACCTATAGACTGAAAAACTTAGACTTTTAAGTTTTTCCGACACTTATTTTATTGTCTTAAACATAGGGTGATACTTGGAAAATTTGAGCCACATCTAGGCTGTTACGAAGGATTCAATACTATTGTTAAGGTGAGCCCCTTTTTATTATTTTACATTTTTTGGGGTGAAACATGTTTAAGCATTTTTTATACAATACCAATTACTCATTCTCATTATATGAAACTTGTGGATTCATTTTGACTGTAACAAAAAGACACAGTACAATCATTAACATTGATCAAGCCGCCTGTTTAGATTATAGCGCTATAGGTCTGACAAACCCATCCCCCCGCATAAATTCAGGGATGATCGAAAAACAGTTACACTTTTACTAACATGCGAGTTAGGTCTCAGTCGACACAAGGTTTGATTGTACAAAAGACACATTGTTACACGTCGGACTCATATTCTTACATTATACAACTGTGATTGTTGTACAAACTATTGTTATCTATTAAATTCAAAAACCTATGTATTCTCACCAACTATCTATAGTTGACCCCTCATCTTTCCAACTTAACATGTTTCAGGTTTTATTTGCTATTGGAAGTTGTACAAGTCTTGGAACACGTAGGAGCTTTGGACCTAGTTTATATTAATCAACTTTTGTAATCATTACTTGTAAGACAAATTGTAAATCGTTTAGTATTATTCAACTTTTATTTAGTACCATGAGGTATTGAACAATCATCATTACGTAGCACCTTGATGTTTCCGCTATCGGTTGGGGTGTTATAGATTGGTATCAGAGCCTTGGTTTTAGGGAATTAGGTTATTAGAAAAAATAATCTAGTCTATAACATTAGGATTTTAACCAGTACTTGCTCCTCTTACTTGCAACTCTACTTGTTTCTATTCTCTATCTCCATCCTACTTCTTATCCTTACCTAACCCCATAACCTGAGTATACCCTAGCACAAAACTAAAGATTTCTAAATTTTGTTAAATTTTCATCACCTAGAAATTTTACAAACTATAGAAAATACATATTTTTGTCAAAAGATGTCCTCGAACTTAAATTCAAATGCTTTAATCTATTAACAATCACTTAATAGAACCTTTGATTCAAACCCCACGATTTACACTGCTACATAATCTCCTTACTTGTGTCACTTTGAGAACCTATAAAATAAACCCTTTATCAACTATCTTCACATTCACCATCTTTCACACCTTGATTTTTCCTTGAGTTTCCTCATATCCTTCACCTTCTCAAACATGAACTTAATCTCCACAATAACCAAACTATTGAAAACTTGATTGTTTGTTGCATACAACTTGATTCTGAGTGATACATGAAGATTTGATTATCAACTATATTTTTACATTTGATTATTCATAATACTTGAAAACATAAATAGCTAAGTATGAACTATTTGCTATAATTACACCTAGACTCATCAGCCTTGACTTAGGCAACTCAATTACAAGTCGCATGCTATACTTGATACGTGTTGCATTTACAAACTTACTTACATGTGTGTATTTTCAATTGGCAACTTATATGTTAAACTACAAAAATAATTATAACAATTATCCACTTAACAACTGGTAGAGGATGAAGTACCTGCTCAACAGTTGGTCGAGTACCTAATAACCTGCTCAACGATTGGTAGAGGTCATCATGCCTGCTTAACAATCGGTAGAGGTTCTAATAACCTGCTCAACGACTGGTAGAGGCCATCGCACCTGCTCAACAATCGGTAAAGGTTCCTACTCACTGACTAGTAGAGGTCTTTTTCTTGCTCAACAGTTGGGCTCATTTTTGGAGACATTGTACTCGTAATTTGATACAAAGAGTTATTATACTCGTTGATACAAAGATTCAATCACAAGTTTATTTTTCATTGTGTGTTTTACATGTGTGTTTAGAGTCATAGAAGGACACAAAACCCTAATGTAAGGTAAATTGGTGATTGCGGTCCGGAAAGTAATCATGAATTTACAGTTACGTTAAGGTAGTGTGAAATTCTATGAAGGTTTTCAGTAGATAACCAATTATAAACCCTAGTTACCTGGTAGTTCATTTAGCCTTTCCATAGTCATCTCATGCATTTCTCTTCGCATTCTTGAAACTTACAGTTTAGTTCTCCATAGATCCCTTATCTCAGACCAATATCACTCAAAACCTTGATCATGTCGCTCTTAAACTTTTACCACAGACACCTTAGCTTGTACCAAATACCCATACCCCTTTCCAACATACTCTCCAACTCCAACTTCGGGACGAAGTTTCTAAAAGTAGAGGAGACTGTAACCTTGTGTATTTATCCCCAAAATTTAATCTAATAAAAGTTTCCAATATTTTTTTTTCGGATGTTAGTTCCCACTCTCATGTAATTTATAACCATATATTAATTTCTCATCATTCCAAAAAAAATTTTATGTCAAAAATCTTGTTATAAATACAAAGTCTTCTCGCTAAACTACATTTATTTTAAACCCCTTTTATTTATAAAAACAACAACAACAACAACAGCAGCAGCAGCAGCAGCAGCAACAACAACAACAACAACAACAACAACAACAACAATAAACAACAACAACAGCAACAGCAACAGCAACAGCAACAGCAACAACAATAATAATACTCTTCAGATTTTATTACAAGTTTTAACCCCAACTAAACAAAACAATAACAAAACACAAACATGACTTCGGCCTACATCCCTAAACCCAAACCATTTATTGAGCCCAAACCCGGCCCACATTGATACATAGATCCCTTCCCTGTTTCTTTTTTTTTTCGCTATAGATCCGACCAAGCCAACCCGGCCCGTTTACCCACTGACAGCCAAAAGATTCATTTACACCCGATTTGGAAACCAAATTCAAATTTATAGCCAAAAGACTCGTCCAATGGACCCGAAATCAACGCTAAATCCGTCCTATTTTTGTCTCTTGACGACGCGTTTGACCATGTGATGGTCAAAGGATTGAAACTTTCCTTAAACGCCATGGCATTATAAATTGAAACCCCTCCTACGATCTGAAAGGGCCGGGCCGAAGAATGAACACCCACAAACAATCCCTTTAATTCTTTCTCTTTATACCCGATTAAAAAACTGTTGACTTTTCATTTGACCGATCGTTTACCTTCATTGCAAATCAGTAAGTTTCAATTGATTATATGCTGTTGTTCTTTGATAGGGTCCGACCAATAACCCTGTGAATACTTGGGTTATTGGTTGTTAATTCGTTTAATTGATAATCTAGGGTTAATAGGGTTTAGTTTGCCGAAGATGACATAAACCTGTTATTGTATAAAAAGTTTCTGTACCAAGTGGAAACACCATCAGATCTGTAGATCAGATGGTGTTCTCTTGTTTGGTAAGCGTTCATATAGCTTAGGTGTTGGGTTCGATACCTTGCACCAACGTTTTTCTTTCCTCTTTCTTTTGGATTATATAACTAATCATCTAATACACCTTATAATATTCTGAAATCATATAATATTTTTCTCAGGGTCCAGACTAACTGGTATGGGCTTGTGATTATAAACACTGAATCGGCCTTGACCCTTCGATTCCCACCAACAATCTTTTTTTTATTTTACCTTTGTGACTATTATATAATTTTTGGTTAATAAATTCTATAATATATTTAAAATATCTAAACTAACTTATAAAATTACACAAAAATTGTTGTAGACTTACAAGCTTATAAACTTTATAAAACTAAATTTTATGTTTGGAAAAAGACTTATTAATTATTTTTAACCAATTTATTTTATTTTAATCATAATAAATTCCTAATAAATTCATTTTCCATCTTTTTTGAACCAAAATTTCACATAAATTATTTTTATTAATTTAGATCAGAAATATAATTTTATAACCTGAGATTTATGAAATTTTATGTTTTTAAATATTTTCAACATGTTTTGATTAATGAGTTATATTATATTATTTACACTTAATTATCAAAATAATTTTACAAACATTATTTTCCCACTATAATATTTTAGTACAATCACACTTGATCAAGATCTTATGAAAATCTTTTTTATTTACTTATCTTCTTAATTTTCTTTATTTATTATTTAACTAACAATTATTTTTAAATCAATTGATAAACGATCATCAATCACCAAATTAGGAACCCTTGAATACCTATAGACAAGAAAACTTAGACTTTTAAGTTTTCCCGACACTTATTTTATTGTCTTAAACATAGGGTGATACTTGGAAACATTTGAGCCACATCTAGGCTGTTATGAAGGATTCAATACTATTGTTAAGGTGAGTTTACATAGCCCCTTTTTATTGTTTTACATTTTTGGGGTGAAACATGTTTAAACATTTTTTATACAATACCAATTACTCATTCTCATTATGTGAAACTTGTGGATTCATTTTGACTGTAACAAAAAGACACAATACAATCATTAACATTGATCAAGCCTCCTGTTTAGATTATAGCGCTATAGGTTTGACAAACCCACCCCCCCCCCCCGCATAAATTCAGGGATGATCAAAAACAGTTACACTTTTACTAACTTGTGAGTTAGGTCTTAGTCGACACAAGTTTGATTGTAGAAAAGACGCATTGTTACATGTCGAACTCATACTCTTACATTATACAACTGTGATTATTGTACAAACTATTGTTATCTATTACATTAAAAAATCTATGTATTCTCACCAACTATTTATAGTTGACCCCCCATCTTTCCAACTTAACATGTTTCAGGTTTTATTTGCTATTAGAAGTTGTACAAGTCTTGGAACACGTAGGAGCTTTGGACCTAGTTCATATTAATCAACTTTTGTAATCATTACCTGTAAGACAAATTGTAAATCGTTTAATATTATTCTACTTTCATTTAGTACCATGAGCGATTGAACAATCATCATTACGTAGCACTCGATGTTTCCGCCATCGGTTGGGGTGTTACATCAGTTCTTCAATGCGGACTCGTTGGATGAAACCCACACGCGTGAGCTCTTCCCCGCATCCCAGCTGTAGGGCCTCTTTGTTGTAGCGGACTATGTAATCCTTTACTGTCTCATTTTCATTCTACACACATAACAGGATGCGTGCCTTTTCCTTTTTGTGTTGTTGGAGATGCGAGAAATGATTCTTGAACTTCCTAATCAAGTCGTCAAAATCGACCAAGCTTCCCACCGGAAAGTTTTCATACAAACCCTGGTTGCGCCAACCTGGGTTTGGGCAAATAGGTGGCACCAAGCCTGGACTGGCCATGACTTAGAACTCATTGAGCACTCGAATGCATGCAAGTGGTCATCCGGGTCACGCAAGCCGTCATACTTCCCAATACTGCTAGGGAGCTTGAATTCTTGAGGCATGGGAGCCAAAGCTATGCGTGTGCAGAACTTTGATCTTTTTGCATAAGTCTTTGCCCTGTACGGCTTATATAGATCTTCGTCCACGCGGGTATGGTTGTTGGTGACCGACTTTGATTGTTGTTTAAAACTTGAGTCATAGTTGACTTCATCATCTGAATCTTCATAGCCGTCAGGTTCCGAGTCCAGGTTGACGTAGTCCTGATCGTGAGTATTTCTACCACGATCTCCACCACGTACCGCCTGACAAGGTCCCCTGGGGAGACGGCCATCATTCTTTCCAGGAACTGCTTCACGGTCCTGGTCTTGAGTTCCATAACTCAGTGTTTTCTGGGTGTCACGTTTGGCCTTAGCCAAAACCATATTTTGGTACGTTGCCACGTTCTTGGCATTCTTCCTGTCCAACAACTCGTCTGGGTCCAGGGGAATCTGATCATTGTCTTTTTTTTTCTGGCATAACGGAACCCCATCCTTGTTGGGAATGAAGTCAAACGTCAGATTTGGTGCTTTTTGAGTCACCTTCTTCGTGACAGTGTTCACGGTGACAATATCAACTTGGTTATCAACTGTGGCATCAGTATTCATAGGGCTTGGAGCAACTCCAGTTGGCAAATCCATAAGTACCAGTTTGAAAGATGAGAACCGGTAGTGATGTCGCCGATGAAGAAACAAATAGTCTTACCTCCTGTATAGGATGATCTGACTATGATTCCACAAGAGAGATCCTTCACTGATAGCTTTATGGTACTGAAATTCCTGCAAACAAGAGAATGCTTTAGGTAGGGAGACGGCAACGTGAGTAGTAGTTATTTATAACAAAAATTGGGGTGAATGAGGATACTATCAATGATAGCTTTTCGGGTCATCAAAAACTGTCCTCTCCATAAGGGATATTCTCCCTTATATAGAGAATGACATATCCCACCATCACCCAAAACCCTAATCGTGATGGGCCGAGGCCCGATTAGGATTGTCTCCACTACCCTAGACTATATTAGTAAATTAGTTAATTAGGGCGATAATTATGGAAATCATGGAACACATATCGCTTTTACCGTCCTGCGCGCGATCTAGTCCGTGATTGTAGGAGAGTGGATGACGTCATGCTACCTGCGCAGCTGGGTGATGATTGCGCAGTGTCTCTTGTCCGCGCTAGTTAGGACTCGGTTTGGGTTAATCCAAGTAGTGATTCAGTACCCAATCTCATCAATTATTATTATTTAATGGCAATTTTCATGTAATTTTGTGATTACATATATGTAATAACCAAATTATTTGTATGTGTAATAACTAATTTATACAACTAAACATATACTAATAAACCTACTAAACATGAGGAGTGAAGGGGGAATTTTTTTTTTTTTGAAATATTTTTTTCCATCTTCTTAAACATGCTTTCTAAATGAATAATATAAAAAAAGTTAAAAAAAAAATTTTAGCATAATTACGTTATTACTCTACAACGGTAGTTTACACTAGAGTAATTTCGTAATTACTCTACAATAGTAATTACATAATTAATCTGCACTAATATTTTTTTCTTAAATTTCAGTACTAAAATAGATGTTTATCAATATGGAAAAAAAATTCTAAAAAAAAAAGCCCTCATTCACTTCTCACGTTAAAGACTATTTGTAGAATAAGAATCATTTGTACAATAACCTTCCTCTACATATCTAACCAATAAACATACATACATGTAATCTCAAATATACATATAAAAAATAATAAAACTACTCTTAAGTAATTCTAAATATGTAGTGTTAGGAATTCTAGAATTAAAATTAAATCTTTTGCAAAAATTAAACTAATTTTTATAAAACAGTTAATAAATGAGCTAGCCCAATCTTGAAAACTACTCACGAACCGAGCTTAAGCTTCTAAACCAGAGTTCGAAACGAGCCTAGCTTGAACTTGACTCAGCTCGTTTGTACCCTTTCATAAGTCACGAGAAGTTCGGCTTAACTTAGCTCGTTTACACTCTTTCGTAAGTGACCCACTCAATCAATCAATCATAATCATAACCAGTGCAATTCCAACCATGTTCAATAGTCGACCTCCTCGATATGGTTCTTAGATTTGTGTCTTGTGTTTGTCTTTTGTGTAGATATATAAGTTGTGTAGTTACTATAAACTTAATAAAATTATTAAACTAAATATCAGTGCAAAAAAAGGAATATCTTCAATAAAGTAATTATCAACTTGAAGATTGAAAAATGGCAAGATAGTATATAAATAATAACCCACTGGACATTGTATATCTCAAATCTTTATATAAAGTTGTGATATTGACTTCGCAAATAACATCCACCGCAAGTACGTTTTCAAGATTTTATCACTTTTCTTTGACAGAACGTGCAGATGATTCAAGTATTTTAATTAATGAATGAATTACATATTATTTTAAATTTTTAAATATGTTATATTATATTTGATACAGTACATACAAATGAATAGGTTAGTTAGATTTGAAATTAAAATAGATGCCTACAAAATTAGAATATATTATTAATTTACATATTTTAGTGGTTTAAGGATACATAAGTTTAGGAAACAAAATAGAAATATTTATAAAACGAACAGGAAGATTATTATGAGTTTTTGTGTAATAAAAGAAGGTTATCATATAAGACTTGTTTTAGTAATGAAAAAATTACAAATTTCGTCCTTTATGTCTATATCAATTTTCAGTTGATACCCTTTAACTTTAAATTGACGGGATTCATCCTTTACGTTTTAAAACCTTGCACATTTTATCCTTTAACACTAACCTGGTCGGTTCTTATGGTTAAATCTAGTTATCTACTTGTGAAATTACCAAAACATCTCTACCAATTATAATCTTAAACCTAAGACTCTCTCTCTCTCTCTCTCTCTCTCTCTCTCCTCTCTCTCTCTCTCTCTCTCTCTCTCTCTCTCTCTCTCTCTCTCTCTCTCTCTCTCTCTCTCTCTCTCTCTCTCTCTCTCTCTCTCTCTCTCTCTCTCTCTCTCTCTCTCTCTCTCTCTCTCTCTCTCTCTCTCTCTCTCTCTCTCTCTCTCTCCAACACCCACCCACACCTCTTTTCTCTGCAATTTCTCTTCCCCAAACCCTAAAAAGCCATCATCTCCTTAGTGCCCATCCTGAGGAGTTTGTGTGACCATACCGGTAACAAATTGAATAACTGAGGGATCAAAACCCTAAATTGAACCTGAACTTGATTTCAATGGGTTCTTTAGATCCCTTAAACCCACCTCAAATTCTCATAACCCACTTGAATTTCGTAAATAAAGATTCAAAGTATCTAATCTTTTTACAAATTACATGTAAACCAAATGAAAAGAGACAAAAAGTTAATGATATGCAAAGAATAAATGAATATGAACGGACTTAGGGTAAAAGAATATGAAGGTTTCTTGACATAGAAAGAAAGGGAATGAGAAAAAAAAAACATCTCATGCCTTGTCTTTCGTTCTTTTCCTGTATTTATTTTATTTTATATAACTGTTACAATCTTATATTCATTTAATTTTGTTGTTTTACTCATTTGTTGAACTATGTTATTAGAGGTTTGCGTCTGTCTTGCTCCATTAGCTGTTTTGGGTTTGTCTAGTGGCTTGGATAGTGGGTTTCAGCCTATTGGGCCTGTGTAATTAGAACCACCCATGATAACTATAAACATGGGGTTCTTAGGTCTTTTGTGGGTTGATAGTTGTGCTTTTCTCTCCTGTAATCGGATATTATTGTGTACCAGACGGTTCTAAGAAACTGTGTGCGCTTAGTTATCGAAATCATTCTGTTCAACTAGTTCTTCTGTGTTCTTACATTCAATCTTATTTTCCGCATTCGATTGGGTGTTATTTGATACCATGAGGAGAGAATCTTGGACTTACAATTGGTATCAGAGTCTAAGAAGTCTTTCGAAGGCTCGGTTTGATATCAAAACATAGGGATCAAAGAAGTTTTTGCTTGGAAAAACGAGAAAAAGGTTGTTCCTTTGATGAATTTTACATTGATTATATACCTATATCTTGTTGCTAATCGGGTTTCACTGCCATTATGTGGTAAATGACACAACAGGGGCCACTGCCATTAGAGGTGTACAAACCGGTTAACCGGTTTAAAAAAAAACCGGTTTTTTTAAAACCGGTTTTTTTAGTTGGGTTCAAAATCGGTTTTTTTTAAAACCGGTTCGGTTTTAAAACCGGTTGGGATCGGTTTATAAACCGATTTCTTCAAAAAAAAAAACCGGTTTTTTTATTTAAAAAACCGGTTTTTTTTAAGAAATCGGTTTTAAAAACCGGTTTGTTCGTTGATGAAGAAAAACTGAAAAAAACCGGTTTTTTTAAAAGCGGTTTATTTCTTAAACCGGTTGTAAAAAAACCGTTTTTTTAAACCGGTTTCGGTTTTAATATAGGTTTTTTTTTAAAACCGTTTTTTTGTACACCTCTAGCTGCCATTAAACCAAAGAGTATGTATACTAAGGAAGACCATGAAAAGGCTGATGTTGATGAAAGGGCCATTGCTTTTCTCCATCAGGGACTCTCACCTGAAGTTCGTGAAAATACCTCGACCAAGTAGCTTTGGGAAGCCCTTGAAAATCTTTATCAAGGTAATGAAGAAATGAAAGAAAGCCGAAGGGAGATGCTTAGTCAGAAGTTTAACACCTTTAATCACATTCCCGGTGAATCATTGGAGAGCCAGATTCAACGTTTTGTTGCTCTAGTGAGTGAGATGAAATCAAATGACATGGTGGTGGACAACTCTGTAATGAATAAAAAGCTGCTTAAAACCTTACCGAGGAACTGGGACTAGGGCTGAGCAATTCACGGTTCGAAACCGCTAGAACCGAGGAACCGATGCAGAACCCAAACCGTATTCTTGCATTTAGGGTTCAGTTCCGGTTCTTAAATTTGGTGAAAATGGTTCCCAGTTTGGTTCGGTTCAGAACCTCGGTTCTAATTAAAGAACAACTAGAACCGGGTTAGGTTAAAACTTTAAATATTATATTTAAAAACCTATTAATTTAGTGGGCTTTTCCAAGTAGTTTGTAGACCAACTATCCACATTTTTAATTCCCAAGTTTAATATTTATAAAGAATACTATTCGAGTCATGTTAACTATATAATATCTAACAAACTTGTTGAGATAAGAGTTCCATTTGAATTATGTAATTTCTATAAAAAAAATATAGAGTACCCTACAAAGGGAATAAAAATAGCTTAAGCTGAGAATCAATGCTTACAAATTCATTTATAACGTGCACAGGTTGGCCTATAATGTGTATCGGACAATTATGTAGTATAGCAGGTGACATTAGGAATGAATGACACATATCATTCGTAGTGTCAAAATTACAATCATTGCATATATGCGGTTGGTATCGTGCACTTCTAGACATGTATCATAGGTGCCTAATATGAGTAGGACACCACACTTTATTTTACTAAAGTTGCCTTGATTTATTTGTTAGTTTTAGGATTTAATTGACAACCGGATCCGGCAAGAACCGTTTACACGAGAACCGTTTCCCTTGGTTTCGATTCTTATATTTATCACTAAACGGTTCCGGTTCGGTTCCGATTCGGGTCGGTTTGGTCCGGTTCTGAATCGTTGCACACCCCTAACTGGGACTTAAATGTCACATTGATCAAATGAACCAAGGATTTGGCAAGACTTACATTGTCTGAAGTCATTTCCTTAATCAAGTCATATGACCTCGATGACAAGCAGCACTGTCTGACCCACACAGCAACCTACAATAATGCTATTGTTGCTTCTTCTGGCATTGCTCTTATGTCTCAGCAAGAGCAGCCACATCCATAACTATATTCATATCCTCCTGTGGATCCTCATATCCACCACTTTTTGCACCTAGTTCATCGTCTCACCCAGTTAACTCTGTTTCATCTGGAGTTATTCCTGCACCTACGTCTGTTGCTCCACCTCAACCTGGTGCTAACCTCCCAACGGAACTCAAAGGTAATCTTCACTTATTTGCAGGATTCATGAATTGCTATAGCGCTTTCTTAAAAGGTCAAATAACTGCCAATGGAGTTGGTGTTGGAGAGCTTGATGACGTTAATCCGGATGATATAGAAGAAATGGATTTGACTTGGAAAATTTCTCTGATGGTTCATAGAGCAAACAAGTTTGTTAAAAAGACTAGCAGAAATGTGTGGGACAACCCGAGCAAGAACCTGGGATGGGACAAGAAGAAGATGCGCTACTAAAACTGTGATGAACCTGGTCATTTTGCAAGGGAGTGTACCAGGCCGAAGAAAGAAACAGCCTCCCCTGCTTGTACACGAGCTACTCCTACAAGTACTGCAACAACTTCCACACCTAGGACTCATGCATCAGTCACTCGCACCGAATCATCTACATCAACTCCAAGTAATGCTATGGTTATGCAAGAAGGAGCTGGATGGGAATGGTCCTCGCAGGTTCAAGATTTGAAGATAACTGAAGATGATATTTACAGAGCACTCATGGCACATATGGATGATGACTATGTGCCTTCTGCAGCTGAAGCACATTCTGAAATTTTAGCTGAATCTTGTTGTACTGAATGTTGCAGGTCAAAAGTCAAAGATTTATGGAAGAAACTCACTCTGCATACAAACAGCTTGAATATGAGAAAATTGCCACTTAGGATATTAAAAAGAAATTTAATTCTTATAAAGAAATGGTCGAAAAACAAAAACTTGATATCAAGTGCTTGTATCATGTCACACCACTCCAATGGCGGAAACACACAGCGTGACACTCGAAAGCATATCAATGTCAAGATTAACACAAACCATATTTAATTAGAAAATATCATTTCATTAAGATGTCAAAAATGAGTACCTTGTCACAACATTACACAAAACAACATACGTAAGGTACAAACATGGGGTTATTCCATCGATGTCCCAATCCAATGGTAAATTAGTTGTAACCCCCGACAAGTGTCTGACATCCAAATTTCCACCGTACTAGACTCATATCTATTCAGCACTTAGTTACCTGAAAGATATGTTTAAAAAGACGTCAATATATAAATTATTGGTGAGTTCAAAGGTTTAAGTTCCATAACACCAACATTTTAACAACAACATGTGCGGAACAAACACAGCACTGGCCATTGTAAGAAGTAGCTCCTACAAAAACTATGACAAGCAATCTCTTGAGCTCATAACCAAACCAAGACAAGCAATGCCCCGCGAGCAGAAGTTGTTTCTTGGTAAATAACAACTTAGTTAAGAATACGTGCACCCCTAGCGTACACAGTTGCATAATTGACGCTATTAATTATGGGTGGGCCTTGCGTCAGGCACCAATAGTACTATCCAAATATTCATTCAGTTCTCGATTTCAAACACACACAACACAAGAGTAAATGGTTACATTAGCAAGGACTCACCCCGAGTGGTGTACAACAAACCCAAGTACTCATCATGACACTTATCACATTTTAACATTTAACAACATTTTGACATGAAACAACATTTGACAAAACATATCTTTCCCCCAAAACAAAAACAGTAAAAAGGGACCGTGAAACTCACCTGAAGTACAACGTGCAATCTCATAGTAGAGAATAGCAAGTCCGAGGTCAAGCACCTACGAACGTCCTAGTGCGTATAAGTCACTAAGTCTATAGCGTGTGTTATCTGGCAAGTTATACACCCAACTCCCAACACCACTATTAGACACAATTCCCCGTTTAATTAAACATATGTCCTAGGATTGTTGGTGATGGATTACCCTGGTTATACGTTACACTTACATTTCCATATTAATTAACTCACAATACATTATCCTCGACTCGACTCACTTTACCGTATAATTATTTTCCCATTAAATAAATGTACTAGGATCTTGCCGATTCGATGATACATTTTTACATTGTCAAGTTTACATACTTAACTTGGTTTAAACGTGTAATCGTTATTGATTATTTAACGTTAATTCTCCCACGAATACTTTTCCAACACTTAGGAAAGTGTTACACATTTTTCACCCATAAGTAACCTTATATATTTTAGTTCCAAAATATATGTATTTTCATGCCCACATTTGACGCAATAACATATATACGTATCTTGTAGGAAGTTATACAATATATACTTATCCGTCCATTTCACATTTTGTCCGTTAACATGTCATAATATAAATACATCAACATTCCATTATTTGTATTTATATTTTCTCGCGTCCCGAATAATACAAGTTATTCATATATATATATATATATATATATATATATATATATATATATATATATATATTATAAGAATAATTACTTGTCGTCGTAATATTATTTTCCTGCATCCAAATATATATATTCGGTTATTTTTCTTAAATTTCCAACAACATGTTTTACGTGGAATTTATAAAATAACATTTGTATTTTCATACACCAAGACTTGGTTATTTTGAACACCAAAAATGCCCCAACACTATTATATTCCCATAGATATAAAAGTGTTCGTTTTTATACAATTTTTTACTAAGTCTTTAAAATTTCCAACTTATTATAAAAACCTTTGTTTTTATATTTCTTAACATCCTTGGTAATTTATATTTTATAAAATCCTATTTATACAAAAATACATTCTTGTAAGTTTGAAAACACTTTCATTACAACCTTGGAAAGTTAGAACTTTCCATTTTCAACACTTAACTTTCCAAAAATCACATTTTAGCCTTAAGTTTCCAAAATGGCATTTTACACCCTCTAAATTTTAAAGTTACCAAATCATCACCTTAACTTTTAAAACTTACATTTTCCATCCTTAATCTTACAAAAGTGACAATTTCCTACTAAACTAGTAAACTTGATTTTGTCAACGTTGTCGATATAGGTTATTATGATCCAACACTATCAATAGTTTATAATAACCTTATTAAGGATAAATATATGTGTATTTGGTGTATTGAGTCCATAATGTCCCGTTTTTGCTTCTTATATGTTACTAACTTAGAAGATGTGATTTTTGTATCTTGTACCATTTTATAGATCCAACATGATCTTGTGTTTTTTATGGTCATTTCAAGATGATTAAGACCACTTTTAAGTGTGTTCAAGTGATCTTTATAAAAACTATTTAAAACATCTTCAAGCATAAGTTTATGTGAATTTTTAAAAACTACAAAATCACCAACAATCTTACACGAAACTTACGGCCCATAATCATCTTCTTAACACATTTGTTCATCTTTTATAAATATATGACATTTTATGTTCCTAACACATGTTACATATTATGTTTAGATATTTAACACATGTAAGATTATGTTTATCTTTTTAACTTACAAAAACAATAATAAACACATTAACAATACCCCATGGCCCAAATATCATCTTTAAACACCCATTATCGTTTCATATTAACATGTGTTTTATTTTGTTAGAATCCATAACCCTACCCCATGTACAACTTGCTTTTAACAGATGAAAACATGAACTTTCAAGATTAAAAAGACAAGATCATGAAGCTTACTACTAGCACAAAGCTAGGGAAGACAAAAACTCTTGATTTGGATAGGTATGGAATTGAAGTGATTTTAAATGTTTAAACATGAAAAACAATGGTGGTATGTAGAGAGGGTGTTTAGGCCGTAACTTAGTGAAAGAGAGGAGAGAGGTTTGGTTTCCTTCAAGCGCTGGTGATATTATGGTATTGGATGGTTTATGCAGTGTGTTAATTATCATGTGATTATAACATAACAATATAATATTTCTAGGCATGCACCAACGTCACATCCTTTCATGCACATGTGGCGGACACAAGGGTGGCTATAGCCTAGTAGGCTAAGATTTATAATAATTAATCACACTTGTACTAAAGATTAGACAAGTCCAAGGCATGCTTAAGCATGCTTCAAGACATAATCATGTTGCCCACCAAAGAAGGCAACTAGAGTGGCTTGGAGCCACACCTAAGGGTCGGCCTATAGGCTTTGTGGGACCCACCTTCTTTTTCCAAAATATCTCCCTCATTATCTATTCAACTAGTTCGATTGGGGTTTTCGGGGCTTTAACGCATGTTTAACGCGAACTTTATTCCTTACCGGGAGATTTTTATTTGGACTTTAAATTTACGGTTTTGGAGTTCCAAAATACATAATATTTCATGAAAATACACTTTATTTTATATCCTGGGTGTTCGGGATCATTTTTGGTTAATTAGTTGTTACCGAGTAATCACCAACGTTAGTTCTGGACAAGTTTATTTGCACGCGATTTTGCCGTCCTTTAATTAAACAAATGCATTTTTGTGCATCCTATGGGGAATTTGCTATTCTATAAAGGCTAAATTAATACTATTAATTTAGAACTGCACTTAATTATCGTTAATTACATATACTAATTACGTACGGAAACACACTGATTTTTTCGGATGTCACACATCATGAGGTGACTGATCACAAGTGTCAATACCTACACTTCAAACGACTTTCTGATACTTTGACTGCAGAACTAATTGATTTAAAATCTAAATTTGAAAATGCCAACTTTCACTTTAAAAAATTTGACTCTTCCAGTGAAAAGGCTTGAAAAATGATCAATGCCCAGTTGAAGTTCAGACCAAATGAAGTGAGGAATAAAGTTCCGGGATATGTAGAAATTTCCTCAATTCCCATGTCGGGCGAAGAGTTGTTGGCTCTGCCTATTAAAGGATACGGTCCTCTAATAGAAGAGCTAGTCAATCGAACAGAATCAAATCCCAATTAAGATCTGTAGATGCAAAAGTGCGACTAGAGCTTTGGATTGTAAAACACATTTTGGTTTGTTAATATCGAAGGTACGAAGGAAGATTGTAGAGGGTGCAAAAGAGGATTTAAAGGTGCGAAGGAAGATGTTTATACGAATCAAGAATTAGATTATAGAAGAACTTGGTTCGACCAGTCAATGTGGGCGAACCTGCACATTCGCATGAATGATTTGGGTGAATGTGCAGGCCTATAAATAGGTTAAGTTCATTTTTGAATGTAACTTTGATGATTATTATTCCCTCCTCTTTCTGAAAACTCTCTCTAGATTTTGTTAAACTTGTTTTACATTTAAACCTTGATTGTAATCATTATTCTAAGTGTAATCAAGTGTTTTATGAATGAAATTGATTGAAAATGATGATCTGCGTGTTTGAATCTGTTTGATTATTACTTTGTGATAGTTTTAGGGTTTCCGCACCTGAAACTAACTTGTTTGATCAATCTTTGTTTGTTATCGATCCTAATACGCACATACAAAGTGGTATTAGAGCCATTTCGGATCAAACAACCACAAATTAATAATCTCTCAGCTGATTTGGACCCAATTTTGGTCAAAAAGTTTCTGTTTTCAATAAACAAACTGATGTGATAAGATTTTGATCGATTACACCTTGATTTCGAGTTTAAATTGGATAATTCTCTTTATTAAAGTTGTTCCAAATCAAATCCGATTCAAAACCTGATTAAGACCATCAAAATCCATCAACATTTGAAAAACATGATCAAAATTAACTGATTTTCAAAGAATAACCGTTTTTGAAATAACAGGGGTCGAACGAGAGGGTTTTGGTCGAAAGAGGAATTCATTTGGGTCGAAAGAGTGTGTTTCTGTACGAAGGAGGTGTTTTAGTGGTCGAAGGAAGACTTTGATTGCTTATTTTTCACATTCGTACCCTTGTTTCACCTTCGCATAATCGAACGGTCGAAGGAGTTGATAAACGGTCGAAAGAGAGTTCTAAGTGGTCGAAGGAGTTTTTGTTGATTAGCTTTCATTCGTATCAATTATAAACGGGCGAAAGAGAACTTTATTTCTCCTTCGCACGTCCGTATATACGAAGGAACATCCTGTTTTGAAAATTTTTTAATCTTTTCGTGTTTGATTGTTTGCAGGACAAGATGTGGAACTTTCCAACAACGCCTAGACCTACTCAAGCACCACAACAGTAGACAACACAAGATCCATGGTCCATTGCAGCTCAGAAGACTAGTCAACCATCACAGCCGATCAATTATATGGCAATGACTAGTTCGGCACCACAACAAGTTGTTCAATCATTACCACAACCGATTGACAACTATTGGGGAGTCGCAGCAGCAGCAGTTCATTCCCAGACGACCAACGCTATATCTACTCTTATTCATGACCTATCTTCTGGAAGCGGCAATCGTCCACCGAAGTTAATGGACATGAAGGAGTATAACACTTGGAAGACGAAGTTTAAGATTCACGTTGAGGGACAAGGACTTGAAGGAGCCGAGGCATGGCAAATGATTGTGAAGGGTTACGTTGCTCCTATTCTGGAGAATACTGGAGAACCAATCCCTTTGGAGAATTTGGCGGATGACGAGAAGAAAAGGTTTGCTATAGAGAAGAAAGCATTCTCTCAGCTATCCCTGGCGATCAACACTGATCTCTTACATCAGTTTGGATCGTGCACTACATCCAAACAACTTTGGGATATGCTGAGAAATCGACATGATGGAAATGAGAAGACCAGGAAGCTTAGGATGGAGGAGCTTCGGAAGGAGTTTGAAAACTTCAGTTATATGGGTAATGAGACCCTAAAAGAGTTGGTTCCAAGATACTGTCATTTGCTCACTGAATTGTCGAGCTATGAGATCAGCATTCCAATGTCGGAATTAGTTGATAAGTTTGTTGATGCTTTACCACCCTATTGGAACCAACACATCGAAGTGTTAAAGGAGAAGGATGCTTACCAGTATTGGACTATTAATGAGTTCATCCAAAAGCTGGAAAACAAAGAGATGGAGGAAAAGAGAAAAGCTAAGAGAGCTCAGATTCCACAGAATCCTGATTTATATGTGAGTGGTACATCTAACTCTCTTTCTACTTCAAGCACCACATCTACTGTTGCACCTCACATAGCATGTGTGTCTAACATTGTTGAACCAACAAAAGCACCCATTAACTACCTTGCTCAAACTTCATCCTACACACCATCATACACACAACAACCTTATCAAACACAAAACTTTATTCCACCATTTTCACCATTACAACAAGCCGCATGCTATACATCAAGTCAACAGCAACAACAACAACAATATCCTCATCAAGTGAACCAGATGCAGATTACTCAAGCACAATCAAGTCAAAACCCTATTGTGTTAGAGACATCAAACCTTAACAATGTGACTGTTGAAATTGCTCAACAGCATGTTGCTCTAGTATCTGCCATGGTTGCTTCTTACAACGGTTTAGTAGCAAGTCAAATTGGTAACAATAATCTCACCAATGAGGACTATGCTCAAATCGATAAAGAGGAAATGGAGTTGATGGACATTCAGTGGGCTTTTGCAAGCATTATGAGAAGAGCCACTGATTTCATTCAGAAGACTGGCAGGACTGATCTCTCAACCTCTCCCAACACCACATACGGATTCAACAAAGCAAAGGTTACTTGCTTTAACTGTGGTGAAAAGGGACATTTTAAAAGGGAGTGCACACAACCAGCACAACAAGGTAACCGAAATCCTTTCAATTCTACATACCAAAACTGACAAAACCAAAACCAAAATCAAGTGTCTTACAATAATCCCGACATCTCAAGCTTTCAACCACAAAACCAAAACACTTATCAGAACCGTCAACAAAACAACAACACCAGACAATCCACAACCCAAAACCAACCTCAACAAAACCCAAACCGAACTATTGTTCCTATCTCTACACCTAACACACAAAACCAAACCCAAACTGATACTCAAAACCAAGCACTTGTCATCCAAAAGGATGAAGGTTTTGACTGGACTGGTATGCAATTGGGGGTGGAGGAAATCACTGCTGGGAATGTTGCATGTGTGACACAGCAGATGAGGTTGGATGAGAATGAGGAAGTTGAAGAAGAGGTTGTGATTGAAAAGGTGTCGGAGTTGAAGATTGAAGAAGTGAATGATGATGTGATTGCTGAAGGTGAAGACAAGAGATCTGGGATGATTCTTGATTCTGTCACTGATGTTGGAGATCAAGATGACTCAGCTTACTCGGATATGGAGAGCGAATCTGATTCAGAGACTAGTGTGAATTCACTAGATGATGATATTGACCAACTGCTAGCTGAAGCTGACTTCCTGATGACCCGCAAGTCATGTATGGTGGATGATGCATGCACCAAGATTGACTACTCCAAATTCTTTGCAGGAAAGGAAGCTCACTTTGCTCTAATGGCCATGGCAGAACCTCCTAAGCCGGTAAGTTCTGAAACTCAATCTTGTGTTAAATGTGACAAATGTGCTGATTTTGAAAAACTGACTGATGAAAACAAGCTTCTCAAGGTTCAACTTGAGAGTGCAAAACTCAACTGCCAGATTTATCAAAAGGACTTAAAAGATTTCAACAAAGTTCTTGATGGTTATAAAAAGGATGTGTCTGAATTGAAAAAGACATTATCTATTAAACAACTTGCCATTAATAATTACATCAATGAAATGGAAAACACTAAATTAGAAATGGCAACCATCAAGTGCTTTGCGGAAAAAGTTAACAAGAAATTAGAAAGTTACAAGCACATAGCATATGTAGTCGATCATATCATTGAAGAACCCTCCCAGACGAATAGTGCAAACTATAAGTCAGTTCCATCTCCGGTATTGTTTGAGAATCACACTTTACATGCAATACCACCGGAGACTTTAATTCATCCTGATCCCACACCAGAAAATGAGCCTAACACTTCCAGTGTCGGGGATCCATATTCTGATGTGAGACCAGTACTGGGAAATAGTGAGGGTGTGGTCACTACTGATGATTCAGATGAAGAAGATGAGTCATCTGAGACGGTTGAAAGTGATAGTGATATCCCTGATGAAAATCATATAATCACTACTGAGCCAGTCCCACCGTCTCAGATCATTCATCCAATGGCAAATGCTCATCGCAAAAATGAGGTTAAGAAAAATGATAAGTTTGTTGGTAAAAGTTTTGAAAAGAAAGAGGTTAAGAAGGTTGAGAAAAACGTGAGAAAACCGGTTGAAAAGAAAGTTGAAATTAAAACTGAGAAAAATGTGGTAAAACCGGTTGAGAAGAAAAATGAATTAAAATCTGAGAAAAACAATGATGTGAGTAATGAAGTGTGTGATAAACCTGTCAAAATCTTCTATCGGATGCAAGGCTCCGATAAGATTTTATCAGATGATGAGTTTCCGATTAAATTTGTCAATTCTACAAAAATCGAAAAGATATGGCAGGAAAGTACGATTTGGTTCCCGAAATTTGAAAGGACCAACGACATTCCTCAAGAGATTTTAGACAAAATTTATTCGGAAAAAGAAGCAAAGGTCAATGTCACACAGTTTGTTTTGCCTGTTCATAAAGAAAATAGTTTTATTGAACCGACTTACTCGAAGGACCCAGCTCCTGAGAGTTTAAGGAAACAATGCATGGTTGATCGATATCCCATTGCTAGTTTTTCCAAGTCGCTGATCAAGGAAAACTACGAGGAATACCGTGCGTGTTATAAGTGCGGGGAACGGGGACATTTACTTGCCGCCTGCCCGTACGTACGACACAAAAGGCACGAGGTGGAGATGAGGCAATATCATGAGTATCCGGTTGACAATTATGGCTATCAACAGAGACGGCATTTTCCCCAAAAAGAATTTTATCATAATCAAAACAATTTTTACAACAAGGGGGAAAATCGTCCGATGACGTATGATAAGCGCAACCGAATGACCACTGATAAATCTGGTAAGAAACCTATGATGAACTCAACTGCTGATACCAAAAAGGTAGCTCCTAAGCCTAGTGGTAAGCAAGCAGTTGGACCTGTCTCTGTTAAATCAGAGAAGATAACCAAGAAGGTTGCTTTTAAAGAGGAAGTAAAGAAACCGACTGAGACTTCAAAATCTCAGATTCGGATCTTGAAACGATCTGAGCAATCTTGGTCATCTAAGGAATCTAAAGGAGCTTCTACTTCACAGAGCGAGAAGAATGAGAAAAAGAAGGTTGTTAGTGAGAAGAAAGGGGTTGAAGTAACCCAAGATGTTTGTGAGTCAAAAGATTCTTTGAAACAACCTGTTGAAAGACCCAAGACCAAACAGGCTTGGGTCCCCCGAAAGAACTAATTGATCTACTTTAAATGTGCAGGGAGCTCCAGCTGGCCCTGTTAGCAGCCTATGGATTGTTGATAGTGGAGCTTCTGGTCACATGACAGGGGACCTCGCGCTACTCTTTGACATCAAAAACATTAACGGAGGTTATGTGGCATTTGCTGGAAATAAGGGAGGCTACATTACTATGGAGGGTAGTGTAAGCAATGGGGTCGTAACATTTGAGCGGATTTCTTATGTGAAACAAATAGACTACAATTTGCTCAGTGTTAGTCAGATTTGTGATAAACAATTTTCAGTGTATTTTGATGACAAATCCTGTTATATCTTGAAACCTGGGTTTGAGCTACCAAAAGAGTGGGTGATGCTGAAGGCACCGAGAGTTAACAACTTGTATATTCTCGACATGTCTAAAGCAATGACCACCCATGGCCAAGTCACGTGTTTCCTCTCCAAGGCTACAGAAAAAGAATCCATTATGTGGCACAGGAGAATGGGACACATCCATTTGAGAAAGATGAATCAGCTTGTGAAGAATGAACTTGTCACGGGAGTTAATGTCAAACACTTCCATCTGAATGACAAGTGTATCAGTTGCAAGAAGGGCAAGAAACACAAACAATCCCATAGACCAAAGAAAGTTAATTCTGTTGAGCTGCCACTTGAACGTTTGCATATGGATTTATTCGGTCCAGTCAGACGTAAAAGTCATGCCGGGGAATTATACTGTCTTGTGGTGACTAATGACTATTCAAGATTTTCATGGGTAATGTGTTTGCATCAGAAAAGTGACACTTTTGACAATTTGAAGGTTCTGTTTACACGTCTGGAGAATTTATATGGTCTGAAGATCAAAAGAATCCGGAGTGATAATGGGACGGAGTTTAAAAATGCTCAGATGGAAGATCTTTGTGCAAACAAAGGAATTCATCATGAATATAGCGCTCCGTATACACCCCAGCAGAACGGTGTCGCAGAGAGAAAGAACAGGACTCTTATAGAGACGGCGAGAACTATGCTTGCGGATTCAAATCTTCCAGTCATGTTCTGGAACGAAGCTATTTACGCGGCATGTTATACTCTTAACCGTGTTTTGACAGTGAAGAAGTTTGGCAAGACTTCTTATGAGCTGTTGAACCGACGCAAGCCGAATCTTGAGTATCTAGAACCATTTGGTGCCCCATGTACAATGCTGAATCCTTCGGAAAAGTTTGCACCAAAGGCTGAAGAAGGTTATTTTGTTGGATATGCAACCCCATTAAAACGGGTATTCAACAAAAGAACTAGAAAAGTCGAGGAGTGGGCTAATGTCGAAGTTCAAAGATATACACAAAATGTACAGGGTAGAGGACCAGATTGGATGTTTGATTACAAAGATTTCTTTGAATCATTCAATCTAGATAGCATGGTTGAAGAAGCTGTACTTCGATTATACTACGAGGTCGAAAACGCCGTAACTTCACCGTTAGTGCGTCCGATCACGGTAAACCCCCAAGCAGCTTCTAATGATGCCACTGCTCCTGTATTGGAAGAAGAGGTGTTCCAAGAGGCTTCTACATCGCTTAATTCATCCGAATCAGAATATGAAGACGATGATGCAACAAGTGAAGCTATTCTGGACAACGCTACAGTGACACCACCAGTGAACCCATCTACTACTGATGCTTCAACATCGAATGTGGGTAATGATCTGGCTTCTACAGAGAATTTGACAACTCAGACGGGAGTACAAGTACCTGATTATCCGGAATCTCGGATACATCGGATACACCCGCTTGAACAAGTTATTGGTGATCCTGGTAGCAGTGTGATGACAAGAGGGCAGCTGAAGAATGCTCAAGCACCAGAAAACATTGGCAATCTTGCTTTATATGCCAAAATTCAGAAATCTGGTTTTCAGAATGACTGGTCATTTGCTTGTTATGTTTCGCAGGTCTAGCCGCGGACATACAAGGATGCTCTTTTGGATGACGCCTGGGTGGAAGCAATGCAGGAGGAGTTATTACAATTCCAAAAACTTGGTGTATGGACCCTAACAGATTTGCCCCCTGGTAGAAAGAAAATTGGTACCAAATGGGTGTTCAAGTGCAAGAAGGATGACAGAGGAGTCATAGTACGAAACAAAGCTCGTTTGGTCGTTCAAGGTTTTCATCAGGTTGAAGGAATCGACTACAATGAAATCTATGCACCGGTTGCACACTTGGAAGCTATCAGAATGTTCCTCGCGTTCGCATCATGGAAGAAGTTTAAGGTGTATCAGATGGATGTAAAGAGCGCATTTCTTTACGGTGTGGTCAAAGAGGAAGTTTACGTAGGTCAACCACCGGGCTTTGAGGACCCTATTCACCGGGATAAGGTTTATGTGTTAAACAAAGCTCTCTACGGGTTGCACCAAGCTCCGAGACAATGGTATGAGGAGCTGAGCACGTATCTTCTCTCGAAAGGATTCAAACGCGGACTGGTAGACTGCACACTGTTCACGAAACGAACAGGAGATGATTTGCTTCTAGTACAAATTTATGTTGATGACATTATTTTTGGGTCTACTAACGAACTTCTGTGCAGGGAATTTGAACAAGTTATGCAGGAAAAGTTCGAAATGAGCGCTATGGGAGAAATGCAGTTTTTCCTCGGCTTACAGGTGGAGCAAAGACCAACGGGGATCTTTATTCACCAGACGAAATACGTTTCTGAAGTCTTGAGCCGATTCCAGATGGATGATTCGAAGCCGATGGATACCCCGATACAGCCCAATCACGGGATTGGAGTTGACCTTAAGGGGGAGCTGACTGATCCATTTACATACAGAGCAATCGTCGGATCTCTGATGTATCTCACAGCGTCAAGACCTGATATAATGTTTGCAACATGTCTTTGTGCACAATATCAATCGAAGCCGAAACAGAGTCATCTTGCAGCTGTCAAGCGTATCCTTAGATATCTGAAGGGTTGTCCATCGAAAGGACTGTGGTACCCTCATGATGATAATTTTGACCTAATCGCTTTTAGTGATGCAGATTGGGGCGGCTGTGACAAAGACAGCAAATCCACAACGGCTGGATGTCAGTTTATGGGGAGCAGGCTCGTGACCTGGCAATGCAAGAAACAAACCGCAGTTGCACTATCCACATGTGAAGCAGAATACGTTTCAGCATCGAGCTGCTGCTCACAGGTTCTTTGGATCCAACAGCAGATGGTGGATTACGGTTTGCAATTTCTTAAAACCCCTATTTACTGTGATAATGAGGCCGCAATCGCATTAACAAAAGACTTAGTAAATCACTCAAAGGCTAAACATATCCGGATTAAATATCATTTTATCCGTGATTGTTATGCTAAAGAGTTGATCGATATGGTCAAAATCCACACTGATTATCAACGCGCAGATCTTTTTACCAAAGCTTTTGATAAATCCAGATTTGATTATCTTTTGAAAGCAAATGGTATTAAAGAAAAACAGGACTGATCACCACCTCAGTCTATCACTTTTTAGTTTAACTTTTTACTGTTTTTCAGAAAAAAAAAATTGCGAAAATCCAAAACCATTGAAAAAAAAATTTCAAAATCCATAAAAATTGAAAAATTTCTTTGCTGACTGCTATATCTTCTTCCCTTAGATTAATGCCGTCAGATTTCTGTGAACAAACGATATCTGGGCAGTCACATATTTGAAATGCTCCAGCTTATCCTTGGGAACAGTAAATTCGAAAATGTATAAAAATCAGAAAATTCTAAAATGATTTCCTGGAGTATAAAGGGAAATGATAGTACATCAGTGGGGATCTGACACATTCTAAATAATGTAATGCTATATAGGGCGTGTGTCTGAGTCTATGCGATGTCCTGATAGGCTTCGTAGACCTATTACTGCGTGCCTGATACATACATATCAAACGATTTGTTGTGTGGATGAACTCCTCATGGGCATATGGTCTTAGTACCGTAATTTCGTTTGATAGGGTATTTGTACAAAACCCGGAGGTTTAGGGTCGTTATGTTATTAGTTGTCTGGGGATAGCCTCTCTGATCTTCTGCTGTAAGTCATTACGGACCTAGATCAGACAGGGTGTCTTTATAAAAGAGCTATATGCCAAATCCTAAAGTTACCGAATTGAGGAACTTTCCATGTTATATGATAATCAAAGATTATCTATTACATCGTATTGATCATTGATGCAAATCATGATTAATATCAGTCCTCAACCTGGTATAGTGCATATGTTACTCTGCTGCATTAATTTGCTGACCTGTATACCTCTATGCATTATATCTTGTACAATTACAGACAACGAAAGCATAATCACGCTTTACAATGAGTCTTTGTGCATTTACTTCTTGATACGGGAGTATGTCGTGTGCGTGGGAACCACAAACAATTGCGTTTATACTATAAATATCAGTATCAGTATAAAGCACTGCACAAAAGTTTGCATGTGAGTTTATGTGGATCACAATATCAGCAGTTGCCAGATCACACATTGTCTTTAATGATAATAATTTCAAAAAGATCAACGGTGTGATCAGATTTCTCATAAACTGATATGATCCCTTTACCGGAATCACAAAAATATTTACAGTTTTTCATTTACATTTCTGCATTTTATTTTCTCGTCAAAATTTACAAAACTCAAAAAGATTTTAGGTGTGTTTTAGCATAAACTTTAGAAAATCCAAAAAGATTTTACTTTTTCATCTTATTTTTGATAACTGATGGTGGTTGATGTCGATTTTCTAAACCTGGATACACCATTTGAGCTTTGTAACTTTTAAAATGTGAAAACATGAATGTTGGATGCTTAAAGGTTGGAAAATAATTGAACCGGGACTCGTTTTTGAGATTTGGAAAATTTTCAAAAATCCCAATTCTCATTCGCCCATTCGTTTGGTCGAATGTGGGATTTTTCTTTGTTCATTCGATGCTTTGTTTGGGCGAAGGAGAGTGTTCCTGATAATTATTTCATTCGAACCCTTTTATCTCATTCGAACCCTTTCAATAGGGTCGAAGGAGAGAAAAGTTTCTCCTTCGTATGAACAAAACGGGCGAAGGAACATGCCTATATATATCCAGTCTCACATTCGAACCTCACTTATAATTTTTTCCAGATTTTACTTGTAACCTCACCTTGTTGATTTTTCATTTTAAATCGATCTATTGTGTTCGTGCTTTATCACTGATCATTGTGATATCATTTTTACAGGTAATGATCAAAGGATCAGCGATTAATCCCTGTTTTTCTATTACGAGCCCTAACCGATTAAAACTGTTCTAAATCAACTTTATAATACCAATTGTTGGTCAGGGTTGATTGTGTGTGAGTTTTAGGGGGAGAAGTAATCAAAACAAAGGTTTAAAACAGTCCAGATTGTGTAATTAGTGTATAAACCCTAGTTTTTGGGTGAAAACACAAACACAATCAACAATCGATGAATCTGTTAGTCTAGGATTGATTATCGGCATTATTAGGTCCCATTTCAATCAAATGGACATGTTCAGGATCTTTAAAATTTAAAATTGATTTTTCAAAAATATGAACTGTCTCCTTCGACCAGTTCGAATGGGCGAAGGAAGAACCTAAATTGGGCGAAAGAGAATTATATGGGCGAATGAAACTTTTGATCAAAATTATCACATTCGTACCATCTGTTTCTCATTCGCACCTATAAAATTTCACCTTCGTACCACCGTTTGGGCGAAGGAAGGAGTTTTGACCAAAAATTTTCAATTTTGTTTATTTTGTCCGTTTTTAACATGTTTTCTTGATTTGTTTTGCAGATCTAACAATGTCTGAACAACAGAAGACTACAGAACAGGCAGGATCCTCATCACAGCCCGCAAAGCAGCTTGATTTTGAGAATGCGCACAACTGTTGTGCATATCTTGGCGACGTGAAGAAGCACACGGAATTTGTTGGTATCATTGAGTTTTTGAAGCGAAGCAGAGTAATAGATGTTATTGCTACTCCGACTGTGATCTACCGAGACATGATTCAGGAATTCTGGTCTAATGCTAAACTAGATTTCTCGAAGAACGAATCTTGCTTGACGAGCAAAATCCAGGGACAACGAGTCATTGTGTGCGAAGAAGATTTAAGAGAAGCACTGAATCTGGATGATGATCCGAAAGATCCAAAGGAGTTTACATTCATGGATCAAAGGAAGTGTTTTCTCAGGATGAAGTATAACGGACCTATCACTGATGGTTCGTTGCACAAAGGAAAACTGTGCCCACAGTTCAAATATCTGGCACATGTTTTAATCCATGTATTCGGATCTGCTGCGGGAGGTTATGACTTGATGAGGAAGAGCATCAGTTCGATGATGGTTGCTTTGATATTGAACAAACTGTTCAATGTTTCTGGCATGCTGATGTCTCATTTATTGGAACCTGTGAATGGAACGAGGAACCTGAAGTTTCTATTATATCCTCGTTTTCTTCAGATGATATTCGATCACAAGTACAAAGAATTGAAGAGAGATGCTAAACATATTGTTGTTCAGGAACACATGTCGCTGAACACACTAGCTAGAATGAAAGCCTATAAGGGTTTATCTGTTGAAGAACGTCCTCCTGTTAGACGTTTGTTTGGTCATTTAGCTAGGGCGGATTATGAAGATCCGGGTGAGGGGCTTGTAAGGAATGCGAACAGTGATTCTGATGCTGACAATCCTTTACATCATGTTGATCCTGACGCTAAGCGTAAGAGACAAGTGGTGAATGTAGGCGCTAAGAGTGGCAAGATCAAGAAACCAGAGATAAGGATTGAGGTTACTGAACCAGAAAAGAAGAAGAGAACTCAAGGTAGAAATAAGAGAATGGCGAAAAAGGGATTGAATCTTGTTGATGAAGCTTCCATTGATTCAGAAGAGACAATTGAGGAAGAACAATGGAATTCTGATGTTGAGACTGTGACGACCATGCCCAAGGCCACTGAGGCTGGTGCGTCTGATAGCCAAAGAGAAGAAGATCAAGGGAACAAAAGTCCTATTCCCGTTGATGTAGATGATTTGAGTTTTAATGTTGAAGAGACGTTTGTTGGTTCTCCTGTGCAAGCTGTTAGAAAAGAGAAGAAGAAGCAGGAGAAGCCAAGTATAAAGAGAAAGAAAGAGATAGAATCATTGATTGCTGGTAAGAAACTGCCGCCAGCTACAAGTTCAAAATCACCGGTTACAGCACCTGCTCAAAAGAAACAGAAGACAGCAGCAACATCTAGCACACAACAAACAGAAGAAATTCCAATGGATGATGTGAATGAAGCATTGGATAATGTGCTGAAGAAAATCAGGAAAGGAAAATTGCATGAAGCTGTTGAACCACCAAAGAAGACTAAAGTATCGGTGGACAGTGACATCATGACTGCTGTGAATCAGAGATTTTCTGAGTCGATAAATTTGATTACAAAACAACAGACGGAGATCGAGCAGTTAAAGTCAAATGACAAGAAAATGTTAGAAGTCGTAGTCACATCGGCAGATGACAATGAGACCTTGAAGAAGACAATTAAGAAACTAAAGAGAGAAAACAAGAAGTTGCTGAAACATGAGCAACGTAACACCAGAAGGATAATAGTCTTGAAGAAGGAGAACAAACAGCTGAAAAAGAGTAACAAGCATATGGACGATCTGATCAAGAACTTGTTCTCTCAGGCTCCTCAACTTCAAGCTGGTGAAGTGGATAAAGAAAGAGAAGAAGAGCTAGTTGATTTTGAATTGTCTGATGAAGAGGAAGATGATGAATTAGATGAAGATGCTGGTGATGATACAAAGACGAAGAAAAAGGATGATAAGGATGATGATGGATCGGATGATGGATCTAGTGATGGAGACGGCTCTGCATTTGATAGTAGTGATGACGATGATGATGATGTTGATAAGTTTTCTTACGAGAAACGTGACTCGGATAAGGGCGGTGAATCGAGCTCGAAAGCTCCTGGTGAAAATGTTGATGATGAAGAAATTTTCTGGAACGAAAGATTGAAGTCATTGTCTGAAGAAGATAAGAATAAGTATCGTCAGATGTTAACCGATCGAGTCTGGACGATAGACATGACTAGCAGGTTTCCAGAAATATTTGAATCTAACAATAAACTCTTCGAGTTGGAATATGATGACCCTGATCTTAAGGATGGGGAAGTGTCTGCAGCTATTTTGAAAGAAATTCTGGAAGGTTTAGCAAAGCAAGTGGGTAAGACGTTAGAAGAATTACTTGCTGATAATTTTATTCCTAAGATTCCTGAGAAAGAAGCTGGAAATCACTCGGATGATCGTGATGTTCCTGCATTTGAGGAAGTCGAGATGGAAGATATTACGAGCGACGAATATCCACAATATTTCAGAACAAATCAAGAATGTGGATTTTCTTTCTCAGACGAACTGCTAAACCATGCCGAGAAGCTTGCAAGAGATAAGAGCAAAGTTTTTGAAGATGAAATCTTTAAAGGGCACAACAAGCCACGGTTCGAGCAATCAGACAGCTTAAAAGAGTTGTTAAAGAAGCTGAAAGAAAAGGAGAATAATCGTCCGAAACCAGACATTCAAGGCAGCTTTTACAAACTTCACAATAAGATTTTCAAAGGTCGTGCATTGGCCTGGAAGTTTGTTAAAGAATTGAAGTGTTTCGCAGTAAAATGGGAGAAGGGGATTTTGTATTTTGAAAAGTTTCATCACTTGAAGACCCTTCCATATTGGGCAATCAGAGACATTTGTCGTCACCGTTTAACGGGAGCGTCAAATAGTCAGATTACTTATTTTGCTGAAAAGATGACTCGTGAAAGCCGAACCAAGTGGGACTTGTTTGAACCACAATATCCGAAATGAATTGTTCATAAAAAGGATACTGATCAGATAACTGGTACGCCCAAAGTGACTTTGAAATACAAACCACCGAAAGTGTTGAAAAAGATTCCTTTGATGCCTATTCCGCAACACTTTGCCAAAGACTTCATCTGGTGGTATTATGATTGGAAGATTGCAGAGGCCGTGATCGTTTTGAAGGATGGAGAGTCGAATTATAAGAAAGTGCATATCTTTGATCCCATGTGGTTGATAAATTGTTCACATGAGGATATCATCATGCTATTCTATAATCCGATTTATTCAGATGCTAAAGATGCTGAGCAAGCAGGAAAGTACCAACGTGTGGTATTTCTGTGCTTTGCGTTTGATATTAATGCCAGATGTGATTATGATGTGAAATTGGGAAAGTATGTGGAGAAGCAAAAGGTGCCAGAGCTGAAAAAGAAGAAACAACAACAATTTCAGGAACCGGTGTTGACCAGAGAACAAATGATTCAAAGGCATATCAGAATGTGGAACAAAAGGTTGGACGAAGAACGAAGAACACAATCCAAGCAATAGTCGAGGGGGAGTTTGTAGATGCAAAAGTGCGACTAGAGCTTTGGATTGTAAAACACATTTTGGTTTGTTAATATCGAAGGTACGAAGGAAGATTGTAGAGGGTGCAAAAGAGGATTTAAAGGTGCGAAGGAAGATGTTTATACGAATGAAGAATTAGATTATAGAAGAACTTGGTTCGACCAGTCAATGTGGGCGAACCTGCACATTCGCATGAATGATTTGGGCGAATGTGCAGGCCTATAAATAGGTTAAGTTCATTTTTGAATGTAACTTTGATGATTATTATTCCCTCCTCTTTCTGAAAACTCTCTCTAGATTTTGTTAAACTTGTTTTACATTTAAACCTTGATTGTAATCATTATTCTAAGTGTAATCAAGTGTTTTATGAATGAAATTGATTGAAAATGATGATCTGCGTGTTTGAATCTGTTTGATTATTACTTTGTGATAGTTTTAGGGTTTCCGCACCTGAAACTAACTTGTTTGATCAATCTTTGTTTGTTATCGATCCTAATACGCACATACAAGATCACTAAACGAGAGTCTGTTCTAATAAAGATTTATAAACATAAAGCACATAAGTCTCATTCACACCAGTTTTCAGCCAAGGTCTTTGTCAAACCTCAAGATGTTGAAAAACAAACTGAGATTTTAAACTTTGAGAAAAATAAAGAAATTGATAGTCTTTGAGGTTAAAAGGAATACTGTCCCAGATAATTCTGAATCTGGATGTGAATCTGTAAAAATAAGTGAATTTGCTAGTGAACAATCTGTTACAGATAACTCAGACATGTCCTCTGGGTTTTATTTTATGAGTAAAATTCGAGAACTTTGTCTAAAACAAACAGCACAATCTGAAAAAGGTTCGAATGCATCACAAACCTATTCAACCGATTCGGAGGAGACTATTATTACACCTGTTTCTGAAGCAGATACAGTTAACTCCGATGAAACTTCGTTATCAGTCCTATGAATCAACCGAATCATCTGAAACTTCGTCTAAGTCACATGAGTCTTCATCTGATTCCGAAAATAATGAACCAAATTCTTCTGAAACGTCTGAATTTTCTACTACCGAAAGTGTTAATAATGTGGATGATTTGACTACTACTATTCAGTTGCTTGTTGTTTAGACAGTTTAATTATTGAGGATTAGGTAGATGATGGGGATGAAGTCGATGATTCTGAATCAACCGAACTGAAAAATAAAATTCAAAAAAACAATTTTACAATTTCTGGTAAGGACAATAAATTTTGTGTGGGCTCGTTTGTTTTGAGCATAAAACCTTGTGATGTGTCGTCTAACTCTGTGGTTGATTTTTCAGATTATGTTATTTTGTCTAATTCTTGTGATTCAACAAAAAAATTTTTGATTAAGAAAACAGTTAGAGGTGGTACTGGAAAATACATTCCTCCCAAACCTATTATTCAAAAGGATGAAAAAACAGAAACTAAATGTGTTGTCCAAACCTAGGACGCAAAATTATTCAAACCAGAGACAATCACAAGCAGCATCATATACATTCAGGGCACCATACAAATCTTATAGATCTACAACAGCTACTCTATCTCAGGGGGATCCACACGTGAAGCAACAAGTATGCTACACGTGTGGAATTCCCAGTCACATAGCTAGAAATTACAAAAACAACTCGACCAAGTCTGAATCAGGATTAAATCAGAAGGCTCCAAATGGGAAACATACTCACTCAAAGCCAATGAAGATTGAAAAATCAGAGGCAATAAAGAGTGATAAATCCAAGGTGAAGACTTCGAATGGGGATTGGAATAGAAATAAGAGGCTCAAGCAAACAGGTAATGTGCCTCCAAATTAAGTAGAAACCAATAAGGTATCTACTCACAAAAGGAAAAAGAAGGTTTCAAAACGCAAATCATACTGGAAACCAAAGAATTCTATTCCAAGTCCTCCCCCATCTGTAGGATCATCATGTTCTGTTAATCAAAAATCAAACTCATGTGATGATAATGATAAATCTGTTTCAATTGCTGACATGCATTGGATGGAAGTCCAGTACATGACAATTATGAGCACCATAATGATCCTGCATAATTCACTTTGCTCTTGAAGATAGTTGTGAGGATTAGACACACTAAATTTAAAACACGGTCTCCAAATGAGTGTTTGAATTCATCTTTCAAACCCGAATCAGATGATGAGTACGGTAGGTTATTCAGTTTTTCTTTTTAAATATAGAGATGGGTTGGGAGTAAAACGAGATGGTGTTGGGTTGTGGTGTATGTAAAATTTAAAGATTCTTTGCTATATATTGTTTAAATTGAAAAAAGTAAACTGCCAAAATGGCCCTTGAGGTTTGGCCCAAAATGCTTGCTTAGACGAAAAATATTAGTTTTATCATTGTTAACTCGGAACTTTCATTTTGGTGCCATTTTGGACCGTATTTTTAAATCGGTTAGAAAAGTCTGTTAAGTTCAGGGGCAATTACGTTATTTCATGTCAAAACTTAAAAACGCAAATGTTTAACCTCTTCCTATTCACAAGAATGATTGAAACACTGAAACACAGGTTCCTTCCGCATGTTATCAAAAACCCTATTTCCCAAATCGATAGAAACGCCAAATCGACGATGGTATTCTGCAATTGTGGAGCTCTAAGTACAATACGTGTGTCTTCGACCTCTACAAACCCTGGTAGACGTTTTTTCTACTGCAACAAGAAGGGAAGGAGTTGTGGTTTCGTTTGTTGGACAGAACTACCCTTGGGTCAAATTCCTAGTTCGATGAACTCTATCAACGAAAGTGAAGAGAATGAAAAAACGACTGAGACTCAAGAACACAACTTTAGAGACCTTGGTTGGAACACTCAAATCCAAGAATAAGAAGCTGAAAACATATCTATGGATGCCTTGGTTTGTAATCATCATGTACCTTATCATGTTTTAGATGAATGTAGGTTGTTTCTTATTGCAATGATCACTGATGGTTTTAGTTTCCAAAACCATCCCTATGATTTGGGCCAATATGCCACTCCAGTTCAAACTTTTAGAAATTGCTTGAACAGTCCCTGCTTTTGAAGAAATAGGCCAAAACAGTCCAAGGACTTAACCCAGTTAACTTTTTGACGTTAAGTCAGGGGCAATTTGGTCAACTCACGTATATAAGTTTAAACAGACATTTAGGGCTCTCCTTTCTCCTTAACAAACATGATTTTCCCCCAATTCACTATAAACCCTAGATTTCAAATCCTTCCAATTGAAGACACAATTGAAGACTGGCCAGCAGCTCGTTCCCCTCCACAGCAGCTCGTTTCTGCAGGTTGTCTTTTGTAGTTGATCTTCTTCTTCTTCTAATTTATGGTTTATGTATGTATGTAATGCTTCAATTAATGTAATTATATAGGGTTTAGGTATGTATGGATGTGTTGATTTACAACGTAATTAGGGTTTAGGTATGTATGTATGCCCTGAGTTAAGGTTTAGGTATGTATATATGTACTGATTTACAACTTAATTAAGTTTGTATGGCCAAATAATGATGAAAATCTTATGCACTGATAATGTTGCAGGTGCTAACATTAAATTCTTATGATGCCTGATAAAGCTTCCAGTTCCAGTTCTGATGTTGATGACTCTGAGAGTTTGACTAATTATGATCAAATTGGAGATCCACCTTTTTATCTTGGTCAACCATTTAGATGTAATGATGATATCAAGACAGTTGTTAAAAACCATGCTGTGTTTGATAGGCGGCAATTAGTGATTAATAGGAATGAAAATGTCACCTTTCGTGTGGTGTGTAAGGGTATCAGTCCCCAAATAGGTAGATGTGACTGGGTTTTGAACATTGAAACAACAAATCTCAAGGTGCATGGATTATGAAATCCTTAAACATGGACCACAAATGTCTGCTAATGAGGGATATTAGGTTATGGTATGGTCAGTGGAAGAAGAGCAAGAGAACTTGCAACAAGAAGAGGAAGAAAGATAGTGGAACTTCTAGTTAGTAGGTTATGTTAATAGTTTGTTGTAGTTTATGTAGTTATGGAATGACAATGTCACCTTTATGTACTCTTTTTTTAGAATCTTTCGTATTTGGATATGTTGACTTTTGAATGTTATGGATATGTTGGATGTATATGCACTTTGGTATGTTGTCTTATGTTGTTTTATGTTGACTTTTGAATGTTATGGATATATTGGGTGTATATGCAATAATTCCAATGACAATCATCATCCGAACAGTAGGGTGAATATAATGGATCATACTCCACTTCATATGGATCATGGTACCACTCATCATAATATGTCTCTGTGTTGAAATAATCAAATGCCCACTTCAACACATCTGGATCAATATCTTGAATTGGGTCATAATGCTCAACTTCCTTCTTAACATGCTCAAAAGGATCGTTCTCAAGCTTCTCAAAAGGATCATTCTCAACCTGCTCAAAAGGATCATCCTCAAGCTACTGCCAAACCTGCTATTGCCAAAGCTGATGAAGGAAAAGTCTTTTTTTTAATGCATCATAGTCAGGATCAATATGCTAAACATATATATCAATTGATTTCTCTGTTTCAGCAATCTTGTTCAACACGTGCACATCACTGTCATTTTAAAGTTGTGTTAAACCTAGTCCCAAGCCTTCCCAAGCCTTCTCATTTGATGAAGTTCCAAGCTTACCACTCACCTGTCCTTGTTCCACAGGCTTTATACTATTCGGATTTACTCCAAGACAAACAACCCTAAACTCCTTGATTCATTTCTCAATATATGTAGCTGCCTCCCAGACTTTACTGCATACTCCTTCACCGTATTCTTAATCACTTTTTTCTCAGGAAAACATTGTCCAAGAGAGAATGGGCAATCTGGAGTCCCTTCTGCACCATATGCTTTTCGACCTCTCTTTTTTTCCTACTGTCCCTAACAGCTCTATCCAAAGTAGTGTTGTCTTCATCATCACTTAAACTATCAAAATTATCTAAGTCTATGTCAATGTCTTCCTCAAGTGGGTTAACATTTTCATCATCACTAGCATTAAAGTCAACAAGCGCCTAATGTTCATCCATGTTAACATCAATATCATCATCTGCATTCTCCTCGTCAACTATTTAGTCCCTATCCTCTCTATCACTACCTTCTAGACTACCCTCATCACTAACCTTATCACTACCCTCATCACTAGGCCTGTAATCACCATCATCTGGATTAGGGTTTACATGAGTACCCTGCTTCACATTGTTCTTCTTAATGGCCATAACTTGTTTCCCACGTTCTGTAAGTACATAATAACTAGTACTACCATCACTACTACTACCATCATCACAACCACTATCACTACCCTCATCCCTACCATCATCAGTACCACCATCAACACCCTCATCATCTTCCTCATAAAATTTTGCCTCTGTTATCACACGTGTATCAGTAGGATCAGCCTGGTTTATGACACCTATAGCACTAGGATCAGGCTGTGTTGGATTACCTGAATTGCCAAGTGTTACAATTGGTTGAACATAAATTTCTATCATCCTATTATTTCCAGCAATTGTTAGCATTCTATTAAAATCAGATTCAGTGTTCAATGGTCTTAACCCAAAGTCTAAATCCTCATCTGGTACTTTAAAATAATACCTAAAATTGGAAACTTCCTCGTCTGAATACCGAATTTCTAAGACGATATCATTAAGCATTTCCGAAACATTAGCATCCACATAATCAATATATGCCTCTTCACCTCCTTCATATGTACTATCTGGAAAATCAATAAGCTCACCCCCATAATGCAACTCCACTGAAAAAAGATCATGATTGTTAGGTGAAAAAAAAAATTATTGATGATGTCAAGGTGATGAAGACGACGAAGATGAAACAACATCAATAACTTACTGTATTTGAGGTAAGGATTGAAAGCAGCATCGTTGTCTCGCAGCTTCCACATTGGATAATCGAACTTCGATTATTGTCGAGGTGATGAAGACAAAGAAGGTTGATCAAAGGAGAGCTAAGGTTTTTTCTACTAAGTCAGTGAATGAGTGAAAAGGGTAAACGAAGTGGGTTAAATATGTGTTTTTTTAAAGTTTTGACATGAAATGACCTAATTGTCCCTGAACTAAACTGACTTTTCTAACTGAGTTAAAAATATGGTCCAAAATGGCACCAAAATGAAAGTTTCGGGTTAACAGTGATAAAAATAACCTTTTCTGTCTAAACAAGCAATTTGGACCAAACCTCAGGGGCCATGTTGGCAGTTTACTCAATTGAAAAAAAAAAGTTAAAATAACATTTTACCGTTGGAAGCGAGGTGGGGACCCATAACCAACATTCATCACTCAACACTACCCAATGTTTCACCCACTTATTGGGTTGCCCCTTCCCCCCTTTAACAGTCGGGTAACGCATCAAGGGGCAGTTTTTAACGCCTTATGAATGGTGACGTGGTGGGGGCGTTGCCTGGTAATGATGTTTCTCTCTCAAACAACAATGCACGCACCTACACATGGTACACCACAATCAGCGATCTAGTTTTCTTTCAGCATCATATGCCACCTGTCACCACATTTGATTGCACCTTGTACATCCTATTATGGCAAACATCATTTCGGTCACAACGATCATTCGCACCTGTTATACCCTAACCTGTAAACATATGATTAGCATTTAAACTTTAGAGTTCAGGACTTAATTATAATCATTCCTGATTAAAACTTTGATAATCATAAAACCCCAACTTAATAGATCTACACATATTTGGTCCCAACAAATTTTACATTTTAAACTACTAAAAACATGTGCTAAAGTTTGTGTTTTAAGTGGGAAATTCTATTGCGGAGGCTTTAAAGTGTTCGTGTGTGGTCAGTTCTCCTCACAACTTGATCCTTGCTCTGGGACTTCCATCAGATGTATACCTAGCACCATTACACAAAGAATGGTTATTGGGATAACACCTTTAGAATAGGTAAAACATTGATATGCGTCAAACACGGAACGAACTTGTTCAACCGGCCAACAAACAACATTTTGGGAAGTGTCCCGCTGTAGGCTACGGCCAAAGGGTTATAGCTTACAACTGTAAGTTGCCGTACCCTTTCTCATTTCTAAGCCTTAGCTAATTTTCCCACGTTTGTTTTTCCAATTCTTGGATGCTTTTATACCTATGTTCAAGGCCCTTCCCAAGAACACTTGGGGACTTGTTTAACACCATTTTATCATGCTTATAAGATGTCATTTCACATGATCAAGTCCCCATTTCGGTTCTTAAAAAGCTTATATTGTTTTTACCCAAATCGACCCGTTAAGGCCATAAGTTATACAAAACATTACTTGACCATTAGTTTAACTAAAAACATTGCCCGGTTTGTTTATTATGATTCGGTTCTTGGATTTAACCATTAGTAAATCTTTAAATTTCTCAAAATACCCTTAAAGGCAAATATTTTAATTTAACCACCCGTAGCCGACACTACTTGATTTAAACACGTTGTTTTTTACTCAATAACTTGTTTGGAACCCTCTAACACTTTACAAACTTAGATTTTCACTATATCCAAGATTTCCCTATATTTAGTCATTTCTAAGAGCATTAGTGCACATTAGACATAGATATGGATATAACCTACCTAAATCGCACCCTTACTTCATGTGGGGTTTTAGTACACATACTACTTCGCCCGAAGGAGTTTATCTAACTATGGACTTACCAAAGAGCCTTGGCCCATTTCCATACCTTGTCGTTTCCCATCCAAAATCCTTGGCATCATGTGTCCCTTTCCAAATCGCTTACCTGTGGAAGAACCTCCACGACACATGTTAGATTTTGGGGTCCAAATGGTGATGTATCATCATTTGACCCATGTATGTGATACCCGGCAAACTCAGGCTAATACCTTTACAAACATATAAGTCTACCTTAGCGAAAACATTTATTTAACATAATTTACTGGGTCAGTTGAGTTGGTTCGATGATTCGGGGAATCATCGGGAGTTGGTTTACACTTACGTAGTGTCCAGGATTCAATGATTCAGAGGATCATTGGGGAAAACATACGCACACATGAGTCTCGAGTCCCGTTGTTGGTGAAATAACATAATTGGGTTAAGTAGCAAGTATTTAATGTTCTATGAATGATTTATAACTTGTGAATACGTGCTTATATGATTAGATATGATTAACATGTGTTAGAAATGCGTAACCATGTGTAAGAATGTGTTAACAAATCGAGGCTACACATGTTTTAGGGAGTGTTACCTTGAGTTGCCGGGTTTGTCTTTCCCCATTGATCTCATGCCGGTTGATTTGGGTAGTTTTGATGTTGCTGTGGGTATGGACTGGTTATCCTTGTATCGCGCCGAGATTGTTTTTCTTTTTTGACAAGATTGTTTGGCTTCCACTCCCTGATGGTGAGAGTTTATAGGTTTTTGGTAGGAAGAGTGGTGTTCCTTTGAGTATCATTTCTTGGATGAAGGCCTACAAATATCTTCAGAAGGGGTATACAGCCATTATTGCACTTGTTTCTGTTTCATCGACTGAAGAGAAGAAGATCGAAGACATTCCTGTTGTGCGTGACTTCCCTGATGTTTTTTCCTGATGATTTACCTTGTCTTCTGCCTCAACGTCAGGTTGAGTTTAGCATTGATCTTGCACCTAGTGCAGCCCCTATCGCTCGAGCCCCTTATCGTCTTTCACCTCCAGAGATGCAGCAGTTATCTAACCAGCTGCAGGAGTTATTGGATAAGGGTTTTATTCGGCCTAGTTCATCTCCATGGGGAGTCCCTATTCTATTTGTCAAGAAAAAGGACGGAAGCCTCCGTATGTGCATTGATTACCGTGAACTGAACAAAGTGACGATCAAGAACTGCTATCCTCTGCCTCGTATTAACGATTTGTTTGACCAGCTTCAGGGTTCTAGTTTCTATTCGAAGATCGACTGGAGGTCGGGATACCACCAGTTGAGAATGCACGAAGCCGACGTTCCGAAGACTGCCTTTCGTACTCATTATGGCCATTTTGAGTTCTTGGTCATGCCTTTTGGTCTCACCAATGCGCTAGCGGTGTTAATGGACTTGATGAACCACGTTTGCAAACCTTATCTTGATAAGTTCGTCATTGTCTTAATTGACGACATTCTGATCTATTCCAAGAGCAGGGTGGTCCATGAGGAACACCTGCGACTTGTCTTGGAACTCTTGCGAAGAGAACGACTGTACACCAAGTTCTCAAAATGTGACTTCTGGTTACGTGAATTCCAGTTCCTTGGTCAAGTGGCTAATGAACAAGAGATAGATGTCGATCCAACTAAAATAGAAACCATCAAGGACTGGGAAGCACCGAAGACGCCATTCATGGTGCGACAATTCCTAGGTCTTGCGGGTTACTATCGTCGTTTTCTTGAGGGATTTTCAATGATTGCTCAATCCCTCACATCCCTTACCCAGAAGGACCGAAAGTTCGACTGTCTGGAGTCCGCGTTTCAGACGCTGAAGCGTAAACTCTGTTCCGCGCCCATATTATCTTTGCCTGAGAGTACGGATGATTTCGTTGTTTATTGTGATGCTTCTATCCGGGGTCTCGGTTTTGTGTTGATGCAACGTGAGAAGCTTATCGCCTATGCTTCTCGTCAGCTTAAGGTTCACGAGATTATCTATACGACCCATGATCTGGAATTGGGTGTAGTAGTTTTTGCATTAAAGATCTAGAGACATTACTTGTACGATACCAAGTGCACAATTTATACCGATCACAAGATTCTTCAGCACATCTTTGATCAGAAGGATTTGAACATGCGACAGCGTCGATGGGTCGAACTTCTGAATGATTACGATTGTGCTATTATGTACCATCCTGGTAAGGCGAATGTGGTAGCAAACGCCTTAAGAAGGAAGGAATCTGCTAAGCCCCGTCGTGTTCGAGCTTTACAGCTCACTATCCATTCTGGTATGCCTGACCGAATTCGTTCTGCTCATGAAGACGCCTTGAAGGTGGAGAACCTTAAGGCTGAGACTATGCATGGTGCCGACAGGCATCTGGAACTTAAGCCCGGCATCCTACATTATTTTTCTGGGCGTATTTGGGTTCCGTTATTCGGGGGCTTGCGAGAGCTCGTTTTTTATGAGGCTCACAAGTCTCGGTATTTTGTTCACCCCAGCTCCACAAAGATGTATCAGGATCTGAAGATACGTTATTGGTGGCCAAACATGAAGGCTGACATAGCTTCGTATGTGAGCAAATGCTTGACCTGTGCTAAGGTTAAGGTGGAATATTAGAAGCCGTCTGGTCTTCTGCAACAGCCTGAAATTCCCGAATGGAAGTGGGAACGGATCACGATGGATTTTGTAACCAAGCTTCCGAGGCCACCTAATGGTTGTGATATGATTTGGGTAATTGTCGATCGGTTGACAAAATCGGCAAACTTCCTGGCTATTAAGGAAAGTGACAGTATGGAGCGGTTAGCTCGTATCTATCTTAAGGAAGTGGTTTCTCAGCACAGGGTGCCTATTTCTATCATTTCTGATCATGATTCTCGTTTCACTTCGCATTTCTGGAAGGCCTTGCAAAAGGCACCGGTACTCAGTTGGACATGAGTATGGCATATCATCCGCAAACTGATGGCCAAAGTGTGCGGACAGTATAAATGCTAGAAGACATGCTTCGTGCATGAGTTATCGATTTTGGCAAGAGTTGATGGAATTCTCTTACAATATCATCCGCAAACTGATGGCCATCTGCCGTTGGTGGAATTCTCTTACAATAACCGCTACCATTCTAGCATCAAGGAAGCTCCGTTCGGGGCTCTTTACGAACGGAAGTGTCGGTCTCCTCTTTGTTCGGCTAAAGTGGGTGAGAGCCAACTCACTGGCCTGGAGCTCGTGTACGAAATTTCTGAGAAGATAGTTGCAAATTCGTAATCGTATGGTAGCAGCTCGGGATCGCCAGAAGATCCATGCCGATCGTCGTCGCAAACCACTAGAGTTTCAGGTTGGCGACAAGGTTCTATTGAAAGTCTCTCCTTGGAAGGGTGTTATCCATTTTGGGAAGCGTGGTAAACTAAATCCTTGTTATGTCGGACCATTCGCAATTCTGGAACGGATTGTAGCAGTGGCATACAAACTTGACTTACCAGTTGAACTCAGTAATGTGCATAATGTCTTCGATGTCTCGAACTTTAAGAAGTGTCTGGTTGACGAAACACTCATTGTTCCTCTTGAAGAGATCAAGGTTGATGATCGTCTGCGTATCGTTTAGGAACCGGTTAAGATCTTGGACTATAAGATTCATAGCCTTCGTCGGAGTGAAATCCGCATTGTTATGGTTCGTTGGAATTCAAATCATGGACCGGAATTCATGTGGGAACGGGAGGATCAGATGAAGTTTAAGTATCCTCATTTATTTCTGAAATGGGCATTGCAACCAACACCAGGTACTGTTGAAGCTGAGTGAATTTCAGGGGCGAAATTCCGTTCAACAGGGGGATGATGTAGCAACCAGAAAATTTTTCGTCCTTCTCGTCTCTTTTCGCCTTTGAGCAAATTTTGCGACGAAAATTCTTTCAACAAGGGGATGATGTGACACCTGACAAACTCAGGTTAATACTTTTACAAATATATAAGTCTACCTTAGTGAATTCATTTATTTAACATACTTGACTCGGTCAGTTGAGTCGGTTCGATGATTCGGGGAATCATCGGGAGTCGGTTTACACTTACGTATTGTCCAGGGTTCAATGATTCGGAGGATCATTGGGGAAAACATACATACACACGAGTCTCGAGTCCCGTTGTTGGTGAAATTACATAGTTGGGTTAAGTAGCAAGTATTTAATGTTATATGAATGATTTATAACTTGTGAATACGTGTTTAAATGATTAGATATGATTAACATATGTTAGAAATGCGTAACCATGTGTTAGAATGTGTTAACATGAGTTGAAATGGCAAAATCATGAATATCCAAAAATTTGAGTTTTGGTTCGACCATAAGGGGGGTCCAACCAGACTCAAGGAACCTGATTCGACCTCTTAAAATTTGATTCGACCTTACGTAGGGGCGAACCAAAGCAGAGTATAAATAAAACACTTTGCCAAATTTTCATCATTTCAAAACCCTAACTCGCCTCCAAGTGCTCTCTCTCAACCCCAAACCTATAGGGAGGAGTTTTTGATCTCGTTTTTTAGATTCTAAGCCAAAACCATGTTCTATAACATAAACAAGTGAAGAATCAAGGTGTGTTCATCATCTAAACCCTTTTTAATTATATTTCATACATTTTTATCAAACCTTAAGTGTCCAGATCTGATTCAAACAAGTTTTCATCAATAAAAACCTTTCTAACGCCCTTCTAAACTAAATCTATTCGATAATAATGAGTTTTCTTACAAAAAAACCCCTAAGTTAATGGTGTTAAATGATTTTTTATCGTGTTATGTGATATGAAATGATGAATAGATGTTCTGTTGATGATTTAGGACTGTTTTGGATGTTGTGAGGTTTAATTGATGCTTGATGGATTTTTACCCATTTTGAGGGTTCTATGCTAGATCTAGGGTTTGTTCTTGATGATATTGATGATGATAAGATTGGGGATTCATTTGTTCGCCTTAATTCATGCTTAATAAATCTGTATACGGAAATAATCTGATAGTTTCCATTTTAGGTAAAGATTTCATGCAATTGATGTGGCATTTCCAAAATATGTCATTTTGGGAAAGTTTGTGATTTCTACGTGTAACGGACGGATTTGTATGTGAAAATAGTATGATTACATGTGGTTAGGGTAGACATAGTCAACTACTGTGATTTGTGACTTTTTGTGATGTTTTCGGGCTATTTTGATATGATTTTTTCCGTTTAATGAGTTTCTGCGGCAGTTGGGTCGAACCAAAATCCTGAAGCCCATTCGACCCTGCTGTTTGGCACAAACCAAATTTACAAACTCTCATTCGACCTTTCGATTGCAGAAATGAATAATTGATGCAAGCTAAGTGTTTTATGTGTAATTCTTGCATCTAAGCTATATGTACTTAATAAACTAGTGTAACGGGTCACCAACGGGATGTCAGGTCTATCTGGTCTGTCGAGTCAACGTTCAAACACATTTTCGAACATACGTCATGATCTGCATAACCGGGGACTAGTTAACCTACGGGTTATTAGTCAAAATACTTACAAACATTATGATAGGTCGCCGGTAGTTAGGACTATCTATTCGTGTCAGTTAATCTATTAAAGAAGACGCAAACAAAGGTGAGCGTCACAGCCCCAATTTTACTGATTTTACTTTCGGGGGAGAAACACGCTACGTACTTTGGATTCATAAAGATCATGTTATACTATGGTTATCTTTTGTTTACTATACGGCATTTCATCTTAAGTCCGAGGGGAAACCATGAATATGTGGGTATACATAACGGGGGAAATGTGCATACATCTATTGGGCTTGACAAACCCCACCCGGGTCGGGTGGAGGTCGGACAGGTGCATATTGTCTCTAACTTTCAGGCCTACTGAGGATGACGGTAGGCCAACATTTGGGCACTCATACATGGTTACATGTCAGTAATGGTTTCTAACCGTAGTAGTAACAATACATACGTCTAGCTAACGTTTAAATAACTTAGGAGTAATGGGGTTGATCTTTCAAAACTTGTGGAAACGTTTTATAAAACCTGTGAACTCGCCAGCATTATATGTTGACATATTTAGCATGTTTTCTTAGGTCGCTAAGGTAGCAACTTATGGATTAGGCGCACGGAGTCACACGACGTCTAGGTTGCACTTGCATATTTTTCAATCGTTATCAGACACTTGTTATTTTTCTATTGGGTTGTAAACTTCTAAAGCTTCCGCTGGTCTTTATGTTTTAAAAATTTGCATGATTTGGTTTACATATTTTTACATATAGTTGTCGTTTTTTGTGACCATTGACTTGGATCCGGGTATGTCACGCGCCTCGCGGTAAACCCCGCAAATGGAATTTGAGGGTGTGACAATCTATATCTCTTGAACCTAAAGGCTTAAATGTACAAGCATCAAGCACCGGGTCCAAATGGTGAGGACGTGACCACTTGACTTGTTTCACAAGATACCTACTTTATGTATATTACTTTTGTTTCCAATGTATCGACTCTTTAATCGTCACAAACAAGTTACAACATAACCTTTCAAGATTAGACCCGTTTGCTAGATTTCGTTGTTTAGGTGCAACATGTCACCTCATTGGTTGTCGTAAAACAAGTTTATACACAATTTCACCCGTTTGGACCCACTTAGTGGTGTTCACCACTTGGGATCCTAACTTTGACCCATAACCAATATTAAATAAATAACACGCATTGCAGAAGTAATGATCTTTGGTCTACTAGTGTAAGTAACACTTACATTGTGTCCTTGCGAGCTTCATACTTGAACTTATATTTGTTTTACCCGTTCCTCTCCAAGCTCCTACCCAGCTTGTCAAAGTCAAACTGCCACATTGTATCCACAAGACGATTAGATTAGTCAACCATTAACATGACTATCACACCTTATGGATTCACACACGCTTATTCATCAAAGCATGCGATATATTTAACAACTTGCTTGTGTTCAATGAATCATTCCATTCACTAACCGTTTGATCCGTTAGTGAAGTTTCTTATAAAAACTAGTTAGCAAGTGATTTTGAGCACCTTAAGTATGTCGCATAAGGTGTTATATGTTCCTGAAAATCAAAATTCCATGCCTAAAGCAAGTATATATATATATATATATATATATATATGATCTCATGCCTTTTTTTTATTAATAACAACATTAATAATGTGCAGCGATTTTCTATATACCTATTGTAATTGACCATTTTGATACATTTAGAATCCGAACTAGATTAACATGTTCAAAGATGGATCGTAGAGGGCTTTAACACCTTGGAAAGCGTATATGGTACACCTTCTAAAGATTTTTCTATGATTTTATATGATTTTTATAAAATCAGGACAACAACTATATTTTTATTTTCACAGCTTTTAAAGTTCCTTCCCAGCTGTTCTAATTCACCTTTTCGACCCGTTTAACAACTATATTAACTTCATATGATCAAAAACAGCAAAAATTTACTCGATAAGCTTTCCGAAAAGGTATAGAACACCCAAATCTGATAAACGGTTGATTTTATATGAATTTTTTAAGATTAGTCAAAATCTATAAAAAAGCTACAAAAATCATGTTTAGGGTCCTTTCAAGTTTGACTTCCTGAGCTTTCAATCTTGACACCTATTTCATGATTATTACACCTAAGTGCTTAGTTGTGCGGCTATTGTATACAACACCATATGATTCATAAATGTACATGTTTATACATCATTAGCAAGCACACAAGTTTAACAAGTTTCACACAATTGATTTCTCTTTCAAACATTTCATCAAACACCTTATGTGCGTAATTTTCTCAAAACTAAGATCATGACTAATTATTATTCTACCTTTACCAATCATCAATTAACCGCAATTTGGTTACTAATAAGAACCAACATCATCATCTAGTGCAACTAAGCAAGTGAAATTAAACAAATCACCTCTAAACCATTAGGGATGATCAAACATTACACATAACTCATCAATTTCATTAACTTAACCTAATTGAGCCAAAACCCACATTATGTTAAGTATGAACATGATCAATTACACATATAAAATGTGATTCATAACCTAATTAGACATGATTGAGGCTCCCTAAAGCTAGTGAAACCTTTAATAACTAGACATCTCACGTTTTATCAAACCCTAGATTTTCATCAAAATCAAAATTGAATGATAACATCAAATTCTACCAAATAAAAGGTACATTGGGGTTTATTTGACCTTAGATAGCTCGTTTCTGGTTAATGCATCGATTTTCCCTTTGGTTTGTGACCGGCGTCGAAGTACCGATCAAAGATAAAAGATTTTATGTTCCTAAATACCCTTGACTAGTAGTGGCAAATAGGGTGTCAAACTACAAAGAGCTAGTAGTTGGTGTAAGACTTCAATTGATTGCACAACATAATGTAAATCTAGAAATTGGATTTATTGATTATGTAATAAACACTAATTAAAATTTAGAAAAGCAAATAAGTAAACAATGAACACAACCAAATATTAAGTTTAATAGCACAATGAGTAAATTGAGTTTTGAAGATCAATCATGGAAGATTATATAGACCTAACCTCATTAGATCAAATGTTAATTGATATTGAAACACCAATACTTGTACACCTAAGGTTACAACGATTAAATACCGATGTAATTAGACTATCACAAAATGATTTCCATCAAATACAAACATGTTAACATAAACTTCAATCATATATCTTAACATTCAACGATTACACACCGATTAATTCAAAATACATGAAGTGAACTTTGCAAACAATGTTAAGAAACAATTAACATAAGAAATAGCACATGAAAACTAAGCAAGTGTCAAAAATCTCTAACAAATACCATAAATCCCTGTCCAACAAAGATAGACAACTCAATTTGAACTAAATGACACACAAACCGTAGCCCTTGGTTGTAATCACATGGGTTTTAGCTACACATGATCATGCTTGATGATGAAATGTTGCGATTTCGGTAACAATGGAGCAATCTTAATGTTAGAACACTTTGTCAATGAGTATTCTTTGTTCCTTCAAGTCTTTAGGACTCCAATGATGAATCCCCCTTGAAATCCCTTGGAAAAACACTTTTATTCAGTCAAAAACCAACAAAAACAGCTCAGAACCGTCAAGCGGTGTATTTTACGCCAGAGTAATTTTCAGTTACACCCAAAGCTACTGCCTACGCCACCAAAATACGCCCGAGGGAGTGTTTTATGCCTATGGGCGTATTTTACGTTCTTATTGCTTAAAACTTCTTCTTTTGCTTTCCATCCCCGTCCCGCATGTTTCCGGTTCATTCCAAGATGCTAAACCCATCCAAAATGCTTTCAAACATCACCTGAAACATGTGAAAATAAACTAGACAAAGTAACTTTTTTCCACTTGCATTTAATGTTAAAAACCCGATTTAACAAAGAAAACATATACATTGGAAACATACATCAGTTTGGCTTGGATGAGGGCTTGTTCTTGAGATTGTGATTATTGTGTGTGTGTGTGTGTGTTTTGGTGTGAAGAATGATTTCTAGCAGATGGAAATCGATTCTTTTCTTTTTCTTTTTCTTTATTTGACCCATTACAACTTTGGCCAATTGACACACTTAGTCCCTCAAGTTCCATTTCCATGTTTATTAGATTAAATGACTAACTAGGATAGTCTCTTGTATCGGGTTTTAGTCCCATTTAGATAATAAAAACTAACGGGGTTACATTCCTATTATAACAAAATCCCCGTTTTGTTCGTTGATAGAACGTTCACATTATTATTTAATTCGTTTTGTTATTTGCTAATCGTTCCAAGTGGCATGATTAATCGAAACTGATTTTCGGGGTGTTATAGCACCACTACCACATTTGTGAGGATTGTGAATAAGTAATCTTGCATATTGTTCGATTGCAACTTAGTGATTTAGGTTTGTGTTTGGATTGCAAGTAAATAACATGGCAAATTTAGGTTAGATTTTTAATTTTGAAGGTGTTTGGATTGCAACTTAATAAATTGCCCTGTTGTTTGATTGCAACTTGTTGATTTAGATTAGATTTTGAATTTTTAATTGTGGCATATTGTTTTGTGGTTTTGAAGACTATGGTACAAACAAGGGGTGGGAGTAGCAATTGTAGCATTGACAAGGGGACTTCTGGAGTACTTCACTTTGAGAGGGCATCACCCATGTAACTGGAAATAGACATGGAATTAAATTTTATATTATGATAAATTAAATTATATACTAATTTTTGGAAGGAGAATTCATGGTTCACTAAGATAAATCACCACAACCAGTACGGGAGTTTGTCGTTTTGGCTCACCATGAAGTCGATACCTTTTTCAAACATATGTGAGTAACAAACTTAACTTATCTTTGTAGAAAAAAATGAGAAGGTTGTGGAACCCGATTGGGCCAAGCTTTCCATAAAGACGCAGGCAAAGAAGAGCAATCAAGACAGACCAACCTTTTGGTATTTGTGCATGTTTTTTTCATGAACTAACACTTTCCTTTGTTTTGTTAAATCGAAAGAAACTTATAGTAAGCTAGTTCCTAACAAACACGTAACTTCATATCTCGGCATGCCAATTGTTGATGACACTTAACTACGCGGGCAGAGTGTCAAAGTCCGCGGGTTTGCATTCAGGGCAGAGACCATTACCAGTGAGCCTATGACTTTTAGCACCAGGACATCGTATGTTTATCAGCCTAATCCAAAGGTATGTAACATGTTCTATTCAATACATTTATTATGTCATTAGAAATATACTACTCATTTGTTTAATGTTTGAAATTTTCTACCTATGAAGTCACTACAAAAGGAATGGTATGAAGTGTTGGCGGAACAACAACAATATCCGAGACGAGACAGTTCTCCCTAGTTATCTAGTTATTTTATTTCTATCTATGTTAAGCATGTATTGTATTTAGTTTTATTATAACTAGTAAGAATGCCTGCACGTTGTCGTGAGTTTAATTTTCCTTATTTAGTTTGAGGTTACGCATGTGGGTTGATATGTGTTTATTAAATTCAATTTTCATAACCGTCTAAGGTGGTCCGTTTTATGAGCAATTTTGAGGTGTTTGATGCAGGAGCATGTATTTTATCGCCTCGTAGTTGATGTCATAGTTGTTAGTTGTTATCGGCGAACCAAATTTTGCTTTGAGCCTTAAAATTGGAATATAATTTATGAGCAATAACACTTACAAACCTTTAATTAGAAGCAATTCTAACACCACAATGCAGGTTTGCGTAAATAGGTTAAATTAATTAATTCCTAGTAACTTATTAAAGTAGCGACAATATACTAAGAAATACAAATCCTCATGTATTAGGCATTTTATTCATTCCAGATATATGACGTTTACCTTAAAGTTTATGTTTAAGTAATTAGGGCAATGATAACAAAAAATTAAATTACACTCAATGAGTTTATCTAAATCATCTATCTATTATCATATTAGGTTGTATAAGTGGATGTTAAGTGTATTTTCATTAAAAATTGTTAGTAATAAATCTACTTTAAAAGGTCATATATTATATGATGGAAACCTAATGATGAAAACATCGAACATTACTTTTAAGAAAAAGCTTAGTGTTAAAGAATACTGAACAAAGTGGTTACATTCTGTTTGAAACCAGTAACATTATGCGTAGTTGTATATATGTTGGGCACAGTATGGAATACAATAAAATGAATTTAAATTGAAAGCGGTTTTGTACCTTGGATGTAAAATTCCGTCGAAGAGGAAGCACCGATCGGTAGTTGATATACAGATGAGATGTTAATCCAAAACCCCACAGCTAGGTCAAGGCAGAGTAACTACAATTTATGACAAGGTGTCATTAAGTTAGGGTTTTTTCTATGAAGCGTAAATCTTGAGAAGGCAAGGGATTGAGTATATAAAGGGAGGGAATGAAAGGGAAATATAATTGATATAGTATTAAATTTGGTGTTTATGAATGAGAGTTATATATTGAAAGGAAGATGATGTGTGAATTATATAGTTATATAATTGGCATCATAGGTTGTACATGAGGGGCGTAAAAGAAAAAAATGACTAAAAATTAAAGATTTGTGAAGGGACTCTTCAACTCCAATCTTAAAAATTGTATGAAATTGCCTTATTAGACATCTTTTCTCCTTAATAAAATAATAGAGATTAACTTTTTTATTTATGTTTTTTTTTTCAAATTATATTTACGTTTATTCAAAGTTAAAAAATAAAACGAAATAACATCTTTTTATTTTTATTAGTTAAATAAGTAATTAATAATTTAAATTACCCGTCATAAATTTTGTTGTAGAGAAATGTGAATATTAAATAAAAGCATTCATTAGTAAATCGTTGGTAATCCACTTAAAATAAAATTACACTCCATGACAGAGCATCACCAATAGATTCTCATAATACAACTTATTTCACCAACGGTTTTAGGACGGAAACGCCATTCATTTTTTTTAACGGTGGCTTTTTTGTCACGATGCCGATCAACGCTGTCACCCCGCTCAGGCTGTTGACGGGTGGTTCAAAGAACAACCCTTTATGATGTTAAAACATGTCTTAATCCCGCATTTGATGGTGTAATTACTTTGAATTGGATGACTATAGTTGCTTTTGTTTCAAGCATGTTATGGAGCTTAAAATGGAGAAAACGCAGCTTTGGATGGACTGGAGTGGGATGAACCAAGCATGGATGGAAAGAAGAAACAAAAGAAGAAACTTGGGGGGTCCACCGTAAGATACGGTGGCACCGTAAATTACGGTGGCCCCTGGTCATCAATTCTCCACCGTAGCACAGTATACACCCACCGTACCATTCTGAAGACCACCATAACTTACGGTGGCCACCGTAAGTTACGGTGGAGGCTGCGAAAAAGTTGTAACTGCACCATTTAAACCGTTTTCATATGCCTTTTCACTTTATTCTTGATTGGAGACGTTACTCTGCACCTTGGGGGCGATTTTTAGCTTGGGAAATCATTTGGGAACATTTTCTAACACTTTAATTTGATTTTTGATTCGTATGAACTTTAACTTTGATGTTATGATGATTCACCGAACGATGTCTGGCTAAACTTGTGATGATCATTGTAGGTGAAGGTTTTTCTACAACTCTTGTGTGTTTTTCCATTAATTTCTAGAATGATAACATCGGATGTTTGCTTTGTTATTATGATGTTTGAATATTTGATTGTAGGATGTTAATTAATGTTTCAATGGCCAATTCTAATCGTTCGTTCTTGATGTTGTTAACAATTGAGATATCACGGGAAGGATTGGGGTTGGATATTGATTGATTGATCATCGGGAAACAACCTCACATTGATATAATCCGAGTACTTTGTTCCCTTTTATCACAACAAATGTTTATGCATGGGTTATGTTTATGTAACTCTTTCTAGTTTGAATTCTGCACAAGTGTTGAAGAAACCGAAACCTAGGATGATCATTGTTCTCATAATATGAAGTAAAATCCAATCTTGATTAGTAATTAGTTGATAGTTTAGTTTTAATCAAACAACTCAAACTTTTGATCTTTAATTTCTGCACATTAGAACTAATTGTAGTTATTTTGCAAAACTATGGAATCAACACATTTTCCACAAACTCCCTGTGTTCGATACCTGTTTACTACTAGTTATTAGTTGTAATTAGGATTAAATTTGCGTGTACCACGACAACATATCAGCTGTCTGAACTTCGTTTTCTATTGGATCCGGGCCGGCTTGTCAGCCTTGGTTGTGTTCCACCAGAAATAATAGAGGATATATTTAGTATTGATTTGAATTGTAATTATTGTAATTATCTGTTTCCATAGTTAGGGATAACAATTGTATTGTTTATACCAAAAGCTATCAATGAGATAATCACGGTTTAATCACTATCATGGTATCAAGAGACCTGGTACATCTCCTCTAAAACCCTACCGGCCGTCGTCCTACCCTTGGTTCCCTGCTGCCGTCGTTGTATTCTTCTTTACGATCGGCTTCTACCTTCGTTCTCCTTCCCTCATTCTCCCATACTCTATACAGCTTCCTCTCCATCATGACCACCTCTCCTAACACTTAAACCACCCTTCCTCCCATCACCATCGAATCAAAACTCCACCCCGCCACCACCGTCTCCCATCACCATCGAATCAAAAACTTCATTCCCATAACCCTCGAGATTGACTCCGCTCAATATAGCTTCTGGTCCACCCTTTTCACTATACACTGTAAGGCTTTCTTAGTTCATGACCACCTTTCCCCTCGCCCTCCCCCACCAGAAACCGAAATCTCCTCTTCCCCCACACCAAAAACCCTAGATGATTGGGAACGGCTTAACTCCATTGTTTTGCAATGGATATATAGCTCCGTCTCCAATGATCTGCTCCATATTGTCATTGACAAATCCTCCACCACTTACGAAGCGTGGATAGCCATACGTGACCTATTCCAAGACAACAAAAGCGCCAGGGCCATATACCTTTTAAACCGGTTCTCTAATACACGCCTTGATGCCTTCCCCAACTTCTCAGCATATTGCCAAGAACTCAAAACCTTGGCAGATCAATTAGCTAATATCGACTCCCCCGTTGACAATGATCACCTAGTCCTTCAGCTTATTGCGGGTCTCAATGAACAGTATGAGGGCATCGCCACCATTCTCTCTAACCAAAAGTCCAAAACCCACTACCCGCATTCTACAACGCCCGATCCAAAATTGTTCAGGTCGAAACTCGTAAGGCTGAGAAAGCCCTTCATGCATCCAAAAATTCTTCCACCACCCTTGCCGCCTCCACCCAACGCACCTCACCATCCACTCCAGAGCCGAACCTCCCGAACCACAACTCGTACGGCCGTGGACGTGGTCGATCAGGCCAACGAGGCCGTGGCCGAACCTCCTTTGGCCGAGGGTGTTTCTCACAACCTTGGTCCAATCATCCGAACACTTGGGCTCCCTCACTTTATTTCCCTTGGGCTCCTCAGTGGGCCTCTCCACAACTCCCCTTTCAACCGGCTCAGTACCAGCCCACATGGCCCACACCTCCATGCCCTTACCCAGCCTTAAACAAACCCACTTACCCATCCACACCACAACCAGCTTTGCTCGGCCCAAGACCACGACAAGCTCACACCGCCTACAGCCCAACAAACATTGAACAAGCCCTCTACACGATGTCCCTGCAACAACCAGATCCAATTCAGTACATGGACACTGGAGTATCTTCCACCATGACTCACGAGCAAGGTGACTTTCATAACTTTTCTAATTCTTGCTTCTCTCGTAATATTGTTGTAGGTAATGGAGATACCATCCTGGTACTTGGACAAGGCACAAAATACCTACCCAAGCCCTTCCCACCCTTTGTCCTAAAAAATGTCATATAATCTCCTAAAATTGTTAAAATTTTAATTTCTGTCCATAGATTTACTACCGATAACTCCGTTTCTGGCGAATTTGACCCGTTTGGTTTTCTTGTGAAGGACTACAAGACCAAGGCACCGCTCCTACGATGCAACAACAGCGGTGATCTCTATCCCTTGCTGTTCGGGTCATCCTCTTCTCAACCATCCGCCTTTGCTGCTATCTTATCACAAGCCTGGCACCACCTTCTTGGCCACCCAGGACGTGCATCTTTGAATAAATTTAAAACATTTAGTGCTTTAGATTTTGATTTACTTTCGAATATTATTTTCCAGTCTTGTATTTTTTGGAAAAAGTATTCGTTTAACTTTCTTTTCATCTAATAACGTTACCTGGCAACCATTTGGCATAACTCATAGTGACGTGTGGACATCACCTATAATAAGTTCTTCAGGCCATAAATATTATGTACTCTTTCTTGATGATTACTCCAATTTTTTATGGACCTATCCCATTGCCAAAAAATCCGAAGTTTTCCCATCATTTACCCACTTCGCATCCACCATTATATCACTTTGAACGAACAATTAAAACCTTGCAGTGTGATAATGGTCGCGAATACGTCAACACGTCTCTCCAAAACGTTTTTACCACTAACGGTATCTTATACCTTCTTTCTTGCCCATACACATCATCACAAAACGGTAAGGTAGAGCACAAAATTAGAACCATCAATAACATGGTCCGAACACTAATGGCTCACACGTCTCTCCCTATCCATAGGGGTGTGCAATGATTTAGAACCGGACCGAACCGACCCGAACCGGAACCGAACTGGAACCGTTTAGTGATAAATATAAGAACCGGAACCGAAACGTTTAAAAACCTATCGGATCGGTTCAAAACCGAGTTAAACGGTTCTCATGTAAACGGTTCTTGCCGGAACCGGTTGTCAATTAAGTCCTAAAACTAATAATTAAATCAAAGGCAACTTTAGTAAACTAAAGTGTGGTGTCCTACTCATATTACGGACCTATGATAAATGTTTAGAAGTGCAAAATACCAAACACATATATGCAATGATTGTAATTTTGATACTACGAATGATATGTGTCATGCATTCCTAATGTCACATGTTATACTACATCATTGTCCGATACACATTATAGGCCAACCTGCGCACCTTATAAATGAATTTGTAAGCGTTGATTCTCAATTTAAGCTATTTTTGTTCCCCTTATTGTACTCTATTTGTTTTTATAGAAATTACATAATTCAAATGGAACTCCTATCATAACAAGTTTGTTAGATATTATATAGTTAACATGACTCGAAAAGTATTATTTATAAAGATTAAACTTGAGAATTGAAAATGTGGACAGTCGGTATACAAACTACTTGGAAAAGCCCACTAAATTAATAGGGTTTTATATATAATATTTAAAGTTTTAACCTAACCCGGTTCTAGCGGTTCTTTAAACAGTACCCCAGTTCTGAACCGAACCGAACCGGGAACCGTTTTCACCAAAATTTAAGAACCGAAACTGAACCCTAAAAACAAGAATACCTTTCAGATCTAGCGGTTTTGCGTCGGTTCCTCGGTTCTAGCGGTTCCGAACCGTGAATTGCTCAGCCCTACCTACCCACCTTTGGCACTTTGCCCTCGAAACCGCCACTTACCTACTAAACATTTTACCCTCCAAAACAACCCAAAACAAAACCCCAACCGAACTATTATACTCATCCACACCCACTTATGACCATCTTCGTGTCTTTGGTTGCCTTTGTTACCCTCTCACACCTTCTACTAATATTCATAAGCTCGAAAACCAATCCCAACCATGTGTCTTTCTCGGGTACCCACCCACACATAGAGGATATCGGTGCCTTGACCTATCCTGAAAACATTTCTTTATCTCCCGTCACGTCGCCTTTGACGAGACTACCTTTCCATTCGCTCAAACCATCGGCCCCACACCCACATACGAGTTCCTCGGTGACTCATTCCCTAACCACCTTTGCTCGCATGTGTCACCCCAAACACGTCCTACCCCACCTGTACCCGCCCAGCCAATCGGCCCAGAAAACAACCACCATTCTACACCCTTACAACAACCACAACCCAGTACACCTCTCGGCCTAACCTCTTCCCACCCTACCCAATCGACCGCCTCCTCCCAGCCCATCCCACACACTACATATATGTCCCAGCCCACTACACATCCTGGCCTAATACCCGTACCCTCTAATCCACTACCACCCACAAGCCCAAACCGCACCTCCTAACAACCAAACCATACACACCCGCTCTATGAGTGGTATGCACAAATCCAAGCTACCCTTCAACCTAGCCGCTACCACCAAACCCACCGTCCTTCCCATACCCAAAACTCCCATTGATGCCTTGGCTATACCGAAATGACATTATGCCATGTCTACCGAGTACAGTGAACTAATTAGAAATGACACATGGGAGTTAGTCCCTCGTGACTCTAGCATGAATATTATACGTTCAATGTGGTTGTTTAAACATAAGTACAGGTTGGACATGTCATTAGAGAGATATAAAGCACGACTTATGTGCGATGGTCGCTCACAACAGGTGGGCGTAGACTGTGGGTAGACATTTAGCCCGGTTGTTAAACCGACAAACATTCGCACTGTTCTCTTACTAGCTCTATCTAAAGGTTGGGCTGTGCATTAGTTAGACGTCACAAACGCTTTTCTACATGGCAACTTACATGAGACAGTCTATATGCATCAACCAATGGGCTTTCGGGACAAAAATTTTCCGGATCATGTATACCTTCTGCGCAAATCACTTTATGGGTTAAAACAGGCACCTCGAGCGTGGTATCAACGTTTCACCGATTATGTTCTCACCTTGGGTTTCTTACATTGTCGTTGCGATGCATCCCTCTTCACTTTTCAACAGGGAAACGACACAGCTTTCTTACTTCTCTATGTGGATGATATTCTCTTAATTACTTCTTTTGACACTCTTCGTCAGCGACTCATGGCGAATCTTGCTAGTGAATTTGCCATGAAAGATCTGGGTCCACTGAGTTATGTTTTGGGCATCTCTGTGACTAGACAGAATCACTCAATGTTTCTTTCACAGCAGCCATATGCTACTGACATCATTGCACGTGCAGGTATGCAGTCCTGCAACCCTGTTGCCACTCCGGTTGATTCTAATGCCAAGCTGGGCGCCTCTCCAGATGAACCATTTCATGAACCTACTTTATATCGGAGTTTAGCAGGTGCATTACAGTACCTAACTTTTACTCGCCCTGACATCACATACGCGGTCCAACAGGTATGTATGCACATGCATGCCCCTTGCATGGCTCATTGGAATGCGCTTAAGCGCATAATTCGGTAGATAAAAGGCACTGTCGATTTCGGATTATCATTATGCCCCTCCTCCGCCGCATCCTTATTAGCCTATACAGACGCTGACTGGGCGGATTGTCCGGACACTAGACGTTCCACTAGTGGTTACTGCATCTATTTTGGTGAAAACTTAATTTCTTGATCTTCGAAAAGACAACCCACGGTATCCCGTTCAAGCGCAGAGGCTGAATACCGTGGAGTAGCTAACGTGGTTGCTGAAATATACTGGTTACGAAACTTGCTACTTGAGCTATCTGTACCCATCTCTCGTGCTACCATGGTTTACTATGACAATGTCAGTGCTATATATTTGACAGGGAATCCCGTTCAGCATCAACGTACTAAGCACATCGAGTTGGACATTCACTTTGTTCGAGAACAAGTTCAACGGGGTCACGTTCGTATTTTGCATGTTCCATCCAGATATCAGATAGCAGACATCTTTACCAAGGGTTGCTACGCATTTTATTTGAAGAATTCCGGTCCAGTCTCAGCATCCGTTCTCCTCCCGCTTCGACTGTGGGGGTGTGATAGAGGATATATTTAGTATTAATTTGAATTGTAATTATTGTAATTATCTGTTTCCATAGTTAGGGATAACAATTGTATTATTTATACCGAAAGCTATCAATGAGATAATCACGGTTTAATCTCTATCAAAAAACCATACTACCTTCACACAAGTTGTCTCAGTCCCATACTCCCATTCATGATATTTCAAAATCAAATGTTTTAGAAAACATTGTTTTACTAATATCAAATAATCGCTTTCGTTCAAAGTGGCCCAAAATGCACATATATTTGTACTTGTCAACTTGATGTCTTCAAGTCTAATTCAATAATAATTTCATGTTTAGTTTATAAGATGACAAACTACATCTCATTTACTTCTTCGATTTTTAAAAAAAGTAGACCAACATTGTTTTACTAATATCAATCGCTTTCCATCAAAAGTCTCCCAAAATGCATATACATCTATACTTGTTAGCTAGATTTTTCAGGTCACGTTCGATTATCGGTTTGTGTTTATTATATAAGGGAGGGTAGAGCACTACCCTAAACTTCACCAAAATACTATGGTGTTGTTTGTTTTTTCTGCAGGAAAAGGTCTACAGTCTGCGGATCACATCTGCAGACATCTGCAGGAGAAGAGGTGGACCAAAGGTCTGCAGACTGCAAGAAGAAGACTGTTTGTTTGTTAACGTCTGCAGGCTACTGAAATAAACTTAAATTTAAACAAACTGAGTTTTTACAGCAGTCTGGTGGTAGATGGTGGTGGTGGTGGGTGGACCGTGGTGGTGTGGACCATGGTGGTGGGTGGTGGTGGACGGTGGTGGGTGGTGGTGGTAGTGGTGGTGGACGGTGGTGGGTGGTGGTGGGTGGGTGGTGGTAGTGGGTGGTGGTAGTGGTGGTGGTGGGTGGTGGACGGTGGTGGGTGGTGGTGGTGGTGGTGGTAGTGGGTGGTGGTAGTGGTGGTGGTGGGTGGTGGACGGTGGTGGGTGGTGGTAGTGGTGGTGGACAGTGGTGGGTGGTGGTAGTGGTGGTGGGTGGACGGTGGTCGGTGGTGGTGGACGGTGGTGGTGGTGGTAGTGGTGGTGGACGGTGGTGGTGGTAGGTGGTGGTGGTGTTGGACCGTGGTGGTGGTGGTGGGTGGTGGTGGTGGTGGACGGTGGTGGGTGATGGTGGTGGTGGTGGGTGGTGGTAGTGGGTGGTGGTGAACGGTGGTGGTGATGGACGGTGGTGGTGAACGGTGGTGGTGGACGATGCTAGGTGGTGGTGGGTGGGTGGGTGGGTGACGGTGGTGGTGGACAGTGGTGGGTGGTGGTAGTGGTGGTGGGTGAGAAGAAGAGAAGAGGAGAAGACCTTTAAAGATCTTAAAAGACTTTGGTGGGTGGTGGTGGTGGTGGGTGGTGGTGGTGATGGACCGTGGTGGGTGGTGGTGTTGGTGGTGGACCGTGGTGGTGGTGGGTGGTGGTGGTGGTGGGTGGTGGTAGTGGCGGTGGACGGTGGTGGGTGGTGGTGGGTGGACGGTGGTAGGTGGTGGTGGTGTTGGACCGTGGTGGTGGTGGTGGTGGTGGTGGGTGGTGGGTGGTGGTGGTAGTGGTGGTGGACGGTGGTGGGTGGTGGTAGTGGGTGGTGGTGGTGGTGGTGGACCGTGGTGGTGATGGACGGTGGTGGTGGTGGTGAACGGTGGTGGTGGACGATGCTAGGTGGTGGTGGTGGGTGGGTGACGGTGGTGGTGGACAGTGGTGGGTGGTGGTAGTGGTGGTGGCCTGGTGGGTGAGGAGAAGAGAAGAGGAGAAGACCTTTGAAGACCTTAGAAGACTTTGGTCCAAGTCTGCACCAAAAAGAGGTAAGGGAGAGCTTTTGAAGTGAAATGTCTTCCGGAAAAACAAACAGTCTGCCCGCCCCAAACGTCTGCCCGCGTCTGCGCGACGCAGACAAAAGAGGTCAGAAGTGCTTCTGGGAGAAAAACAAACACCACCTATGATTTCCTATAATCCCGCACTGTCACATCATTTCACTGATTCACTACACTAAAATATAATTTTAGAGGCAGCACCACCTTTAACCATCCAACCCATAAAAAAAAACACCACTCTCAATCATCCATGGTTTACCCGTGAACCATACCAGCCCCTACTACCCTAACCACTCAGGACGGTATTAACATGAAGATAGTGGGTTCCAGCTTCATTTGCTCGTAGTGGTAGTGGTAGTGCCCTACCCCCTCTGCGATAATCGACTAACGACATCTCACCTAGGTTTTCAAAAAAAAAAAGTAGACGTGTCTACCCTGACACCAAATAACTAACAAAGGCATCCAATGATATCACTCGGAGTGTCAGAAACACCAATCATCTACCAAAAAAAGAAACAAATCCAATAAATCATGTCCATAAAACTATAGATATTAACAATTACAAGACAAACCACAAAAACAAACTCAAAACGTATACATCACATATATAGGCAATACTTTTAGCCATATTCTAGTCCAGTTAAAAGGTCAGCCTGGTCCACTCTCGGTGAATAGACCCGAGCCTTGGCCTTTGGGTGTGATCAAGCAACCAAAACCGACGACCTTTTGGTTAAGCACTATTCGACAACATAACTGAAGGGTCACTATTCGAAAACATAAGTGAAGGGTCACCCGCTACAGGGTCCGGCAACATAAGTGTCTGTAATCCCGGCCGCAGTTCCCTAGCAAAAAATTCATCATATTCCACTCTATCACCAGCTTTCTTCTTAACTTCAACCAATCTCAAACTCGGTGTCAACTCAAATATCTCAACCACAATAGTCAACGGACCTTTCACACCTTCCGTTGACCCCTCCAAACTCACCCGAAAACCCTTTTTCCGAACCGTAAAACTAACCATCTTACCAATCTCCTCAAGTTTCGAAACTATATTCGAAACCGACGCACCCGTAACAAACCGCGACTCCTCACCACCGTCCTCAAACAACCCGGACAAACTAAACCCGCGAGAGAATGAAATCAAATCAAATGCGTTCAAACTCGCGGGTCTAGGCATTAATGTCCCTACCCGCTTTCGACTCGCACTATCCATCGTCGAATAATCGGACGAATAATCAATCTCATCGGCTTCAACCTCTCCATCTTTCACACTAAACAACTTATCATCCTCCAAATAAAATTTAACATTCCGAAAACCCTTCTTAAACCACCGGTTTTCCATGATCTCGGGTATGGTTATTCGGGTTTCCGGGTTTATATTAAGCAAACGTTTTAAAAACCGGGTTAACTCGGGCGAAAACCATCTAGGACACCTAAACTCACCTTTGTAAATCTTTTTATACATAACCATAACATTATGATCATTAAACGGTAAATAACCGGCCATTAATACAAATAATATCACCCCACATGACCAAACGTCAACTTTAGCAGCTTCATAGCCTTTGCGCCCTAAAACTTCGGGTGCAACATATGCGGGTGTCCCGCAAAACGTGTGGAACAAACCATCGTCCTTAAGTTGGTCCGAAATCGCGCTAAGCCCAAAATCGGACACTTTAAGGTTTCCGTCTTCATCGAGTAATATGTTTTCGGGTTTTAAATCGCGATGGAATACGCCACGAGCGTGACAAAACCCTACGGCAGAAATGAGTTGCTGGAAATAGTTTCGTGCGGTTTCTTCTTTTAATCTGCCTTTAGCGACTTTGTTAAACAATTCGCCGCCTTTAACGTATTCCATGACGAAGAATATTTTGGTTTTTGTTGCCATTACTTCGAAGAGTTGGACGATGTTGGGGTGTCGGACACGTCTAAGGATGGAGATTTCGCGTTTGATGTGGGAGATTAATCCGCCTTTCATGATTTGTTCCTTGTCAATGACTTTGATCGCGACGAATTCGTTGGTTTTGACGTTGCGGGCTAGGTAGACTTTGGAGAAGCTCCCGTGGCCGAGGAGTTTTCCGATGTCGTACCGGCCTAGGAGGAGTTCTTGGCCTTCTTTTCTTGTAGTTGTCGGTGAGGTTGCTGCCATGATACGAAAGGTTTTAGAGTTTTGGGTGTAGGGTTTATTATTGTACTAAATTAGTGTCGGGTTGAACATTTGAAATGTTTTGGGTTTGGTTTTGATTTGAGGATGATGCTTGTGAGGTGTTAAGAAACACAGGGTTTGTTTGTTTTTGTATACTAGGAGATGTGATGATATACTTGTGTATATATATAAAAAAGGTATACTTCGTGATAACCAACAAATGTCCTACATGTTCTTGGACTAAATCAAGAAAAATAGATATACTCACGGGTATCACTCTAATCTTAATGGCCATCACAACTTTAGTGGGTGGTCACCGAGTTTTTCTACAAGGATTTTTAGGAGGTTTCAAGTTCGATTCTTACTGTTCGTCCTGAAGGAGGTAGCGGATGTCTTTGAACCAACTGTACTAGCCGTTCCAAAAATAAAATCACTCTAATCTTTTTGCGGCTAAATTACTAAACATGATAACGACTCATATATCTATTAGATTAGCACCTCAACATTTATTAAAATCGTAGAACATTTTCATGTTCAGGAGTTTGGCCAAGTGTTAAAACTGTTATTTTGTTATTTCTAATCGGTTTAAAGAACTAAAAAAAAGTTAATCATCAAAAAATTCAAGATTTCAGGTATTTTAATTAGGAGAGAGAAGACTATTTGATAAATTATTTATTGGTTTTTTGATGGTAATCCTAGTACATAATTTATGATTGATTAAGTATGGGATATATGGGAAGAGATAACGTATAAAGCGTCTTAACGTAAGAAGCGTAAGAAGCTTTCTGAGCCATTGGATTTAGGCGGTGGCAAGATGGTAATTAACAACCCTAATCATACTTCAGTTAAGCTAACCAGGGGTAAATTAGGGAAAATGCGTTTTAATTTTCAGAAATCGTAACAGCAGATATTAAAACAAACCGATCGAAACGTAACATCAAAACAAAATTATTTCAACAATTGAACATGATTTCAAATCGATTAAACGTCCAGAATCATTACACAATAAAAAACATTCGATTGAATCAAATCAAAAAGTGTTTGCAGAAAAAACAAAAAAATAGAGTATTAGAAAGCAATTGATAAAATCCTTAAAATCATATTCAAAAATCAAAATCAATTTACAGGAGAAAAACTTTTGATTCTAGAAGAATAATTAAAGATAAAAAATCTAAAACTTATAATAAAAGGATTGAAGATTGATGAGTTGTCATTCAATGAAGGTCTAAGAAAGTCATTTTAATGACATGACATTCAAGGAGACATTCTCCTCCTTAAGTGTGCCATGTGTCATGCCATATGGCAAATAAAAAAAATAAATAATAATATAAAACCTAATCTACTAAATTTAAATTGAGTTATTTTAGAAAAAAGAATTTAAAAACAAATTTAAATTTTTCTCTCTTATGTTTCCTCTCATAATTTTTAAACGTTTTTTAAAGAAAAAAAATTACACCAAATTAACGAGCGTTTATTGCCTTTCCAACGAGTACCATAGTGCTATATAAAAAACGGAGAAAAAAAACGACTATTTTTTGTGGGGTTTCGTTCATACAGAAAAAAAAACACAAAGTGTTCAGGTTATTCATTAATAATGTTTTTTCTTTTAAACCAGGTTCTTATCTACGATGTTGAAATTCAGTACAATCGTCATGCTTTCATTGGAATTTTACTCTTTTAAAGATAAATATGTATACTTAATCAAGAGAAGCTAGGAGAACGAATCGCGCAACATTGCAACACATGGTGTCACCTTATAGCAAAGTTATTTTTTTATTTATTTAATTACAAGAGTAATAATTGTTACTATTAGTATTAGTATTATTAGAATTGTTATATTTTTTAACCCTGGACGCTCCCAGGATAAAAGCTAGTGGGTTATAAAAAAGTTGCAGGCGAAGAAGAAGATGATTATGATAACAGGGATATTTAAACGCACTCATTATATAATAAGTTATTATTGAACACACTCATTTTAATTTTAACAATTTGGACGCACCCATTTCTATTTAGACGCACTCATTATATTACACTCCTTGGATACAAATCAATTGGACGCACCCATGTTTTTTACATTCAATTTTGGACGCACCCATGCTTTTAAAATTTGGAGGCACCCATCTAGACAATACATTATTAGAAAAGAGCATAAACTTTTACTTTTTAGGTATATCAACAAGCGTCGTCAAGCGTTAGAAGATAAATGATGGAGCCTGTCGAACAACCTTTTTATGATCAGGATCCACACTATTTTGAGATAAAGACACGAGATGACGCATGAAAACAAAAATAGAATCAAAATGTTGGTCCCCAATAATATCAAAATCTCCTTTTGTTTTCGGAATTGTTTACAGTTTTCTTTTAATCATGCCTTTTTTTTCTTTTTTTTTTAAGACAATGAACGTATTTAGTTTGTTTAAGAATGGAACATTTAAATATGATAAGGGGCTGTTGTTTGGTAGCTTCCATTATGTCACGACCCGCCAAAATTCAGCAATAAATTTTCAGCTTCTAGACCTTTCCGGGGCCATCTAGTCGCGTCTAGAGCTGCTTGGAAGACTCCGGAACAGCCCACAACGTTCTAGAAATCTTGGGGCATCTATAAGCATCATATATCAGCCAAGAAGGGTCTAGAAAACGCCGGAAAGGGCTACACAAAACAGCCCTAAAGTGCAGCCAAGAAGCTTCTAGAACCTTCAAGATAACACTCAAAATGCCATGATCTTACTAGAATGTATCTAGTAGACTTTTGTATAGATAAATGTAGAACACTCTAGAATAAGACCAATGTAGTATAAATAGGGCACTTGGGGTCTCATTTGAGACATCCATCACAACTTGTAAACCATCACTACTTTGTATTACTTTCTAGTGAAATACAAAGCCTTTTACTTGTAAACTTGTGATCAAGTCTTACAAGCTTCTAACTTGCGACCCAACAACACTTTCAAAGACTTTCACTACTAAAACCAACGACTTCAAGTCGGCAAGGCTTACTTAGACGGTGATCTAAGGCCGCACGCGAGAAAAGAGAGTTTCTCCGTGACAAGTGGTATCAGAGCAATAACGATTCTCCTGGGATATGGCTGAACCAGGCAAGATTCCAAACACTCCAGGTGGAGACGATGTTCGTGGACGAGAAGAGACTCGAAAAGGAGGCAGAAAGAGTCGAGATGTATCCAAGGATTGGGTTGCAAGCACCGACAAACGAGTCGAGGATGTTGAAACAAGAATTGATGAATTCAAAACACAAGTTGAAGAATTCAAAGCTGAATTCGACATATTCAAAACAAATACTAACGAGTCGCTACAACAAGTGGAACCACTAGGCAGCGAACTCGGCGAGCTAAGGGACGATGTCAAACTCGCTATAACCGTCATGCAAAGCGAGCTAAAAGAAATGTTTATGAAGGAGCTTGAACATGTTCAAAACAACATTGAAAGAAAGTTTGCTGAAAAATTTAAAGAATTACAAACAGAACTTAGTGTCTGCAAACAAGCCTTGGCAAATAGAGGCGACACTATCATCTCTTCGAAGACCGAAGTGCCGAAACCTTCACCTTTCGTTGGAAAACGAGAGGCGCGAGCTGTTGATGATTTCATATGGGAAATAGAACAATACTTTGAAGCCGTCGACATCATGGAGGACAACAAGAAACTCAAGACGGTGACAATGTACCTGAAGGAGAACGCAGCCTTGTGGTGGCGAAGAAAACACATGGAAATTGAAAAAGGTATGTGTGATATCAAAACTTGGGCTGATTTTGTAAAAGAAATTAAGAAACAATTTTATCCGGAGAACGCCGAACATGATGCCAAGATTCGGCTTCGCAATCTAAGGCAAAAGGGTAGCATAAAAGATTATATCAATGATTTCACTACCCTTGTGCTTGAGATTCCGGACTTATCGCCCAAGGACTCCCTTATATACTTCATCGACGGGTTGCAACAATGGGCAAAAACCGAACTTGAACGAAGAAATGTTCAAGACTTGTCATCGGCTATCGCCGCTGCTGAAAACTTAAACGATCGAAACGAGAACCGATGGCAAAAATCACCAGCTACCCCTGAGACTAGTGATGGAAAAGGTGGGGGAGCAAAACCCGTCAATCAAAATCAATACCGGAAGAATGATAACCGGGCAATAACCTTATATGACAAAAACAAAGCTGTAAACAAAGGATGTTTCCTTTGCGACGGGCCACATAATGCCCGAGATTGCCCAAAGAAGGCCAAGTTAACGGCCCTAATAAGGACCGGCGAGGATGACGAACCCGAGGAAACTGAAGAGGTTCGGCTAGGAGCAATGCAACTCCAAGTTCTTAATGCTTTAACAGCACAAGAAGGAAGACCCTTGGCAATGACAGACCAAACCAAGCCGACTTCGATTGTGGACAACAATAAATCACAAGGGCTTCGCTTCGTCAACGTAGAAATAAAAGGGCATGTCGTGAAGGCGTTAACCGATACTGGGGCTAGCCATAACTTTATGTCACCAGACACGGCTAGAAGTCTCGGCTTGAGAATCACCACACAGGAAGGGTGGATCAAAGCCGCTAATGGAGAGCCCAAATCAATAGAAGGAATCGCATGGGGCGTAAAGGCTAAGATCGGCACCTGGACTGGCAAACTACACTTCTCGATTGTACCAATCGACGATTATGATATCGTGCTCGGGATGGATTTCTTCCGTAAAGAGAGAGCCATTCCAGTGACTTTCATTAACACACTATACATCATCAAGGAAAACAAAGTGCACACGGCAACCTTGGAGCCGAACACAAGGAAACGAGGCAAGACATTATCAGCAATACAATACATGAAGACCCTTGGGAAACTCAAGAATCACGACGAGGACGTCGCGAATTTAGGTGGGGGAGGATGTCACGACCCGCCAAAATTCAGCAATAAATTTTCAGCTTCTAGACCTTTCCGGGGCCATCTAGTCGCGTCTAGAGCTGCTTGGAAGACTCCGGAACAGCCCACAACGTTCTAGAAATCTTGGGGCATCTAAAAGCATCATATACCAGCCAAGAAGGGTCTAGAAAACGCCGGAAAGGGCTACACAAAACAGCCCTAAAGTGCAGCCAAGAAGCTTCTAGAACCTTCAAGATAACACTCAAAATGCCATGATCTTACTAGAATGTATCTAGTAGACTTTTGTATAGATAAATGTAGAACACTCTAGAATAAGACCAATGTAGTATAAATAGGGCACTTGGGGTCTCATTTGAGACATCCATCACAACTTGTAAACCATCACTACTTTGTATTACTTTCTAGTGAAATACAAAGCCTTTTACTTGTAAACTTGTGATCAAGTCTTACAAGCTTCTAACTTGCGACCCAACAACACTTTCAAAGACTTTCACTACTAAAACCAACGACTTCAAGTCGGCAAGGCTTACTTAGACGGTGATCTAAGGCCGCACGCGAGAAAAGAGAGTTTCTCCGTGACAATTATCTAAGATTGTGAGTATTGAGTGTGTTTGTTTTACCTGAAGGTCACCTTTGAATCAGGAAGCAAGTCTCTTACCCGTTAAATGTGTTTGGTCTACTTGAAGATCACCTCAGCTATCTCTTGATGATTTTATAATCCTGAACTTAAATTGTTTATCAAATTCAAATATTAACTCAAAAGGCACACATTAAACACTATCAGATTCAACAATATTAAAATGGAACATAATCTAAGATTGTCTAAAGTAGTCCTTTTATCATGTATCACGTGAATGCAATCAGAAAAACATCTCCTACTCGTAACTTGTTAAAATTTTCTAAAAACAAATTGAAAGTTAAACACTCTGTAGGAGTTTGATCCTGATGACAGTAATAAGATCAAACATAATCCCATATTGTCTAAAGAAATCCTTTTATCACGTGTCAAGTAACTTGTTAAAATTTTCTAAAAACAAATTAAAAGTCAAATACTCTACAAGAGTTTGATCATGATGACAGTAATAAAATGAGATGTAATATCATATTGTCTAAAAAATGCTTTTATAATGTGCCATATAAATGCGGTTAGAAAAAAAAAACATCTTCGTGCCGGTAATTTATTACAATTTACTAAAATATTAATAATAAAATAATAATAGAAGTCAAACATTCTCTAGGAGTTGATCATGATGAATCTAATAAAATAGAACATAATCATAGATTGTTTAAAGAAGTATTTTTATCATGTATCATATAAATGCAGTTAATTCAATGGATTGTTTGGAAGGCCAAATGTACAGGTTGTGTCCAAAAGCTTTGAGGTACACTGTATGGCATATTCATATGTAACACGATCCACCTACTTCTTGATTAAGGTATTGGAATCAGCATTCCTATAAAAATTGACTTTTAGTTGCTCTAAATCTACATCTAAGGAAGTCTTTTTATCATGTATCATGTGGACATAGCTTGCATTTTTCATGCCTACAGAGTAGAATTCATAAACATGAAAAACGAAGAAATTTGATATTGTAAGAGATTGAAGACATGGATATAACTTCTAATCATAAGATAACTTTTAAGGACTTGTTTATGATAAATGTAATACAATGAAAGAAGTGTTTTTATCATGTGTGAGAAATATCATTAGGTTAATAAATAATTAAAATTTACAAGAGAAAAATCTATACATATAATAAATCAAAGCCATTTTGATGACATGTCATAATATTATGCAATCTCTTTTTTGAGAGATGTCACATAGGATGTAATGTGGCAACTCTAGATCAATTAAAAAAAAGAATAAATATGGTTTATATATGATTTAACATAATCTATTAAATACCTAATCTACTAAATTTAAATATTAAAACTTTATTACTTTCTCTCTCATGTTTGCTCTCATAAATTGTAAACTTTAACATCTTTTATATACGAGATTTTTTAAAGAAAAAAATTACACCAAATTAACGAGCGTTTTATTATCTTTCCAACGAGTACCATAGTGCTATATAAAAACGGAGAAAAAAACGACTATTTTTTTGTAACCCGATAGTTATTGCGTCAAGTTTGGAATAATTTTAAAAAAAAATTGAGGGTTTGGGTCGGGCCTGGGATTAGGTGATACCCGACCCAATTACCCTTTTTTTTATATTAGAATATGATAACGTATGACAGAGATTTGTTTATAATAATAATAATAATAATAATAATAATAATAATAATAATAATTGGCAAGTCATTAATTATGTTGTCATATTAGATATTTTATTATGTCATATTAGATATTTCAACCCGGGACGCTCTCCAATAAGTAATTGCTATATAGATGTCATTTTTATATTTTAGATACTTTTAATTTTATTCACTTTACTTAGATTTCTCAATCCGGGACGCTCCCGGAGTATAAGCTAGTAAATAAATAAATAAAAATTCAAACCGTCCCAAACCATAACAAAAAGTATGATCATCCGTGTGTACGATCGTGTATACAATCGTATAGGTAGACTCATATACGAATGATAGATGAATAATATTCATGTTTTTTAGATTATGTAGACTTGGGCTAAATCAAAAGAAAAAAACACACTAAAAGTTAAAAGGATGCCACGTATTTTCTCGTCACTATTGATAAAATGTATTCATGTTGACCTTGACTGCTCATCTTAGGGGACCACATAGAGATACTGCAAACCACTAATTGCTCAAATGGGCCCTTGAATAGTGTCAAGCATCATATGGACATATGGTTAGACTACCCATTAATACAACATTAATAAACCTTTAAAAAAACCTACTTTCTGAGCTTTTTTTTTTTTTTTTTAAATTAGAGCATGTAATATACATGTTTTTAAGTGTTTTAACCCAAAAAATTCAAAAAAGCGCCGAGGGGTATTTTTTAAAAAAAATAAAATAAGTTATGCACCATAACATATGTTAGCTTATTTTTGCACTGTTAACATATGTTATGATGCAAAACTTATTTTTTTTTAAAAAAAAAACCCTTCGGCGCTTTTTTGATTTTTTTTTTGCTCAAAACACATAAAAACATGTATATTACATGCCCTAATTTTTTTTTTTTTTAAAAAAAAGCTCGGGAAGTAGGTTTTTTTAAGGGTTTTCTAGAGTTTTCTCAATATTTAGGGCTTTCTATGGATCCATCCCCACATTAATAGCAGTTATGTTTGGTAAGGAGCTTTTTTAATAGTTTTTATAAGCTTCAAGCTTTTAAGAAAAAGCTCATACTCAATAAAAAACTTTGTTTGATTGAAGGAGCTAGAAACTTTTATGTTAAAGAAAAAGCTCTATAGTGAAAAGCTACTAATACTAGCTTTTATGAAAAAGCTCTATTAGCTACAAACTTTTAATTAGTAAATGACACAAATACCCATTCTATTTTAAAAATAAAATAAAAATTTTCTTTACAAATTTTTAATTATGCCCATTTTGGTCATTTTATACATTTTATTAAAAGGTTCAGCTACTCTGCCAAACACCAAAATATATTTAAAAAACTTCCAGCTACCAGCTAACAGCTTCCAGCTGCCAGCCTACAACTAACTTTGCCAAACATACCCAATATTTATAAATAGGAAAATCACGAGATTAGCCCCCTAACCGGATGACTTACGAGAATAGTCCTTTCCCTCTTTTTGGAGAGACGATTCACGTGTCCCAATGCGTCTGAGGCGTCTCCCAAGAGCCTTTGGTTTCCAACCAATAAAAGACCAACACGTGGTGTTGTTGATCTTGATGAGTGTCAGGCGTCACCAGAGACGTGTCAATGCCACCAAGTCGTCTCTGATGACCTCTCAGACCTGCAAAAGACTTCTCCGGTGACGTCTTTTGTGGGTTTTGAAACGTCTACGCTGACGTCTCAGACCTGCCAGATTCGAACCGATTCCCTCAGCCGCAATAGTTTTTTAAAAGTTATTTTATGTTATAACTTTATAACTTTATTATGATATAAAATTTATTTAAAATATTAATTGTCATCTTAAATAAACATAAAATAAACGAGTCATTCGAATAAAAAAGATAAAATAAATACATAATTAAACAAGAAAAAAACATAAACATTACAAACTAGACATCATTAAACCACAAAATAGACAACCAAGAAAGCTACTCGTTAAGCCTATCCCTCATCATTTGCCAAGCAGGGACGTGTTTAAATTCTTTGTGTTGTTTGGACTCATACTTGACTTCTGTTATTCCGATGGCCATATCTTCGGGTGTGTCTGAACGCACCGCTCGCAGTGTTCGATTGTGGTACCCGTTAAACAGTTGGCACTTGGTGTTCAAATCTGTCCATTTTTCGGTTGAGGGAGTCAATGGTTCGGTTTGAACCCCCTACTAATTGAACTCGTTGAGGATTCGGTACCATTTGTTACCTGGATGTGGGTTGTCTTCGACAAACGTCCAGGCAACTACATGTGTGATTTCGTGTTCTTCACTCCAACGAGTGGGTGTCATTTCCTATGTTAAGGATTCGGTTTGAACTCTGAAGTTTTTTGGTCAGGGTAGAGGTTGTTGGGAGCTCTGATTTTTTTTTTTTTTTTTTTTTTTTGTGGCTTATATAGGGAGGGAGGTGATAGTGGTGGTGATTGATGGTAAATAATGGTCGGCACGAAGTCCCAGTGGAAACTGAAACGACGCCACAAAGATGTCTTGGGGAAGTGAGATACGAAAAGTCGTCTCGGGAAGTAGGAGACGGCACCAAGTCGTATCGGGAAGTGGGAGACGACACCACGTATTTGTCTTTTATTGGTTGGAAACCAAAGGCTCTCGGGAGACGCCTCAGACGCATTGAGACACGTGAACCGTCTCTCCAAAAAGACGAGAAAAGGCTATTCTCGTAAGTCATCCGGTCAATGGCTATTCTCGTGATTTTCCCTTTATAAATTTCCAACGAGAATAACTACAATTGTAATTTATTATGTTTGATTGTTTTCCCTATTTTGTATTTGGTTGCTTCTTTGAAATTTGAAGTTAAAACACATGCTTGGTTGTATTCGATGAGAGGCTAATTTAGAATGAGTTTAATGTTTGAAGTTATAGTTTGGAGAAAAACCCTAATATTGATATAGAAGCCCCAAATACACATTGTTAGCATGAATTTCAAAGTTTGTTACGCACTTAAAAGCTGAATACGAGCTGTGTTTGAGAAGAACACATATGCTCTAAATTAAAGTGCCGACTGCACTAGATTTTATGTGATATCTAAGCGCATTCACAACTATACTTTAAACTTGAATACGGACGTGTTTACTTGTTATATAGTCATGGTTAAGCAACCTACACAAGTGTTTAGATCGTGCACAGCCTTGCTCAATGGTTGAATATATACCATGTTCAACCTTACATGGCCGTACTCAAACACTAATCCGAATTTTAATATCTAGATGTAGGCTAACTCAATTTTGTTTGATTTCAAATGAAAGTATGACATTTTTTCTGTTTCTAATTATTGTAACTAAAGTTGAAGACGAATGTCATCTTGTCATAATTGGCGAAGATGAAGATCTTTTCATAGATAGAGTACAATATATTGAGGTTCAATCGAAGATAAAAACGTTTTTTAGTAGGACTTGGTGGGATGTAGGCAAATTTACCTCTATCCTTGATGATAGAGATACTGCTTCCAGAAAGACCCTCAAATCCAATTATTCATTGAACCTTATATGTTATAATCTTATCATGAAAGGACTAATAGTTTGGAAGTGTATACCTCTAAAGTGATTAATGGGCTATTTGTTAGCCTCTTAATAAACCTATTAATCATTTAGATCTTAGGGGGTATTTGGTTCACCTTTTAATTCAACTATTAAGAGGTAACCTCTGAATCGGTCAGAGGTGGGGTTGTTTGGTTGGCAGAAACCCAACCTCTTAATGGTCACATTCAATGCTTAATGATTCAGCATAGGGGTGTTGCTCAATGAAAAAAAAAAAAAAAGACTCCCGGGCTCCTCTCACGTTCCTTTCTCCTGCACATTTCCAAACCCTAACCTTCTTCCCCTCACCTCTCCTCTCTCTCCTCCTCCTACCGTTGCCCTACCATCTCCTCCTATCTCTTGTCGCCGCCCCTCACCTCTCCTCCCACCTTTTGCCAACACCCCTTCTCTCCCCCTCCTCCTTATCTCCCCTCCAGCCACTTTATCCGCTCCTCCATCTCATCCGCCGTACCTCTCCTCCCTATCTCCCTTTTGGCCACATTCCTCTCCTCCCTCTCCATCAGCTGCCTCCCTCAAAACAATCGCATCCCTCAACCGAACCCGGCCTCTCCTCCCTCTCCACCAGCCGCCTCCCTCAAGAGCAGGTTCGATTTCCTTTTTTTTTTTTTTTTTTGAATTTAGTTGTTTTTACTGATTATTATGATTTGTTATAGTTACTAATTATTTGAATTTTGTTAATAATTATTTGAATTGGTTTTGATCTATGTTGCTTATTGATACATATTACGGATTGTTCTATGTTGGATAACTGATATGAAAAAAGATACATATTATGGTTAATTGGTATGAAAAAAGATACATGTTTTGGGTAGTTCTATGCTATTGATTGATGTAGTTTAAATCCATAATTTTTAGGAACCAATACCCAAAGAAATGGCACAAAAAAAGGATTAAGATTAATTGAAAGCAAGAAGGTGTTGAAAAGACCTTTGTTGATGCATGTGTTCATGAAATAACCGTCAATGGACGTGAAGAAAACATTCTTAAACAAGCGTCATAGAAAACTGTAGCTGAAAAATTGAAAACGGAACACAATTTTATATTGGAACACCGTCAAATGAAGAACCTCTATGGTTATCTAAAAGGAAAATTTGCAGCTTGGTTAAAGCTGGAAAACAAAACTGGGAATGTCTATAATCCCGTAAGAAACACTTTTAACTTGTCAGAAGAAGAGTGGCAAATTGAGATGTTAGACCCTAAGCCCAACCATATTAAAATTTTGGGAAATGAGTGCAGGAGATTGCATATACCAAAATTTTCCTTTAATGTCTTTGGATAAATGATAACAACTCATGCTTGAAACCTTTATCATTACGAAAAAGCAAAATGATTTGTTTATAATTACAAACTTGCCTTTTTAAAGACCTATGCACAGCAGAATATGTACATGTTTAAAAGGTTAGTTAACTATGTAGACAAATCCAAGTATAAAGGCGCATAACAAAAGATTTAAGTACTTGGTTCTTTCGGTTTATCCCCCTTTCTTGATCATCCATCCGGTATTCCATTATGCACAAACCTAACAGAAATGCACAACACGTTAGTTAGTATGCGATAAACAATTATGAATCAGGAAGAAAACAAAAAAAAAAAAAAATTGGTTCTGGACCTCCCTCGCACCATGCGGAGAGAAAGCTTCAAGCCCCACATGACACCAGGCATTCAGTCGTGCCACGCGGTGGCTGGAAGCCTCCCCGCCGCGTGGCACCAGACTATGTTTTTCCCAGAAACTTGCCAAATTTGTGTCTTTTCCATGTCTTAGCTAAATTTCAACTCCATTCGAGATTATTCATAAAATTTGGCCAATTCTTACTCAATACACCTGAAACTCAATATTTGCACTTTACCAATTCAAAATATTGATTCGGTATCCAAAATTAAAGGTTTGCAACACTCCGATTCGATTTAGGGTCCTTTACCCAAATTGACCCGTTATGGAAAGTTAGCAAAGTCTCTCATTTTCTACCTTTTATTTTCCCAAGAATTGATCTACTTATGTGTTCATGAGTTTGTATAAGAGTCATTATATATTAAGATATTTCAATGGAACGATTAAGTTACACTTAATGGTAGCTTGTTTAATCCTTATTGGTGAACCCGACTAGTTTATTCGTTTTTCCTAGACTTCATGCCAACATTCTTCCTTGGCATCTAAAAGAATGTTAAATAAAGAAGTTGGTTAAGATTGATGATTTAGGGTTAATGCCTCGGGCTCTACAGCTCAACTTGGGATTCTTATACCTTGGTTTTACATGTCCAAACCTGGATAAGAATGAATAACCACCTTGACCTGTTTAGAAGGTCAAGGAGACGACCATTTGTCTCAATGGTCATGACGATTATGTTGGGTTATATTGAGACCACAGTTACCAGATCATAGACTTTTGATAGCTTGTGAGTAGTTTGTAAGTTGAAGGGCTGTTTATGTAATAATGACATAGTTTATGCTAGAAACCCTAGGCTGCGCACTTAATGGACGGGCCCTGCGCACTTAGCTTAAGTGCACAGGCCCATCAGTCTTCCTATATAAAGAAAGCTTGTGTGCAGCTCTAGGGTTAGGGTTTTGGATATTATCTTGGTAGCACAAGTTAAAGTGAAGCTGCCGAGATATTGATGTTGTTTGTTCCTCTCATTGAGAACATAGTGAAGTCAAAAGTTAGATCAATCAGAAGCGATCATGGAACTGAATTCAAAAATCAAAGCTTCGTGACTTTCTGCAACAACAAAGGAATTCATCTTCAGTACAGTGCTACGAGAACTCCTCAACAGAATGGAGTTGCTGAAAGGAAGAATCGTACACTTATTGAAGCTGCCAGAACTATGCTAATCGACTCCAACTTTCCGATCATCTTCTGGGCAGAAGCTGTGAATACCGCCTTTTATGTTCTTAACAGAGTCTTGATTGTTAAGGCACGCGGGAAAACAGGTTATGAATTGCTTTTCAAAAGAAAACCTCTGATTGATTACTTCAGGCCGTTCGGATGCTCATGTACTCTTCTAAACAACTATGAGAACATAATGAAGTTCGATGCAGTTGGAGATGAGTGCTTCTTTGTTGGATACTCTTCAAGTCAAAAGGCTTATAGAGTATACAACAAACACACCAAGATGGTTCTCGAATCTTTCTATGTTGATTGGCAGGAATCCAACTCCACTAACACAGGAGCCGGTCCTGACTGGTTCTTTGACGTGGATGTTGTTTTCAACAATTTCAGTATCATTGAAGAACAAACATCTGACAATCAAGCAGCCGATCCTTCTCCTCTCGAAGATACTCTTTACTCTTCTGAAGACGATGCTGCACCCTTCACCACCCGATTCTCTCCACTAGTAGCTGATCCAATTGTTCCTCTTCAATCCACAAATGGTGATGCGACTGTTGAGACTACACCATCTCCTGAAAGTACTCCAATTTCAGAAGAAACATCTTCAGCACAACAGTCTGCAAATGATCCATCCAGCTCATCAATCCCTGTAGATCACCTTTCAAATCTGCCTTCCCAAGTTCAAGAAGAACCAAACATGGGATTTAAATCATCTAAGAATCATCCTGTTGAGAACATCATCGGACCAATCTCTGAGGGTGTTCTCACTAGAAATCAGGCAGATAAGCTCAATATTGCACTCTCAACATTCTTATCTCAGACGGTACCCTTCAGCATTGAAGATGCTGTCAGAGATGCAAGCTGGGTTGAAGCCATGCAGGAGGAGCTGTCTCAGTTTAGAAAGCTCAAGGTTTGGGAGCTAGTGGATCTACCTGAAGGGAAGTATCCTATCGGAACAAGATGGGTTTTTTCGCAACAAAATGGATGAACGTGGTGTGGTGATCAAGAACAAGGCTCGTCTGGTAGTTCAGGGTTTTCGTCAGCAGGAAGGTATTGATTATGAGGAAGTATTCGCTCCAGTTGCTTGACTTGAAGCCATCCGTATCTTCTTGGCATACGCCTCATACAAGAACTTCAAAGTCTTTCAAATGGATGTGAAGAGTGCATTCTTGTACGGGAAAATCAAGGAAGAAGTCTACGTCTGTCAACCGCCGGGCTTTGAAGACCCTCATCATCCCAACAAATACTACAAATTGGATAAGGCTCTCTATGGACTTCATCAAGCTCCTCGAGCTTGGTATGAGACCTTATCTTCATATTTGCTGCAAAATGGATACACCAGAGGGAAGATCGACATGACTCTGTTCACCAAAGAAGTCAACAAACATTCTATTCTTGTTCAAATATATGTTGACGATATTATCTTTGGCTCCACTGATGAAAATTTGTGCAGGGAATTCGAAAGCATTATGAAGTCTCAGTTTGAAATGAGCATGATGGGAGAATTGTCATTTTTCTTAGGCCTGGAAGTTCAACAGAAAGAAGACGGAATTCTCATCCATCAAGCCAAGTATACAAGAGACATTCTGGCAAAATACAACATGATTGACTGCAAGCCGTCCAACACTCCTTTTGCGGCCCAAACAACACTTGTACCAGATCTTCAAGGCCTTTCAGTGAATCCTCACACATATCGATCAATGATTGGCTCACTGATGTATCTAATAGCCAGTAGACCAGATATTATGTGGGCAGTTGGATGCTGTGCACGATTTCAGTCAAATCCCAAGCAATCGCATGAAACTGCAGTAAAAAGAGTCTCCCGCTACCTCAAGGGGACACCGAAACTTGGTTTATGGTATCCTAAGAGTGATAATTTTGATTTAATCGCTTACTCTGATAGTGATCATGCAGGTTGCATGATTGACAGAAAATCTATCTCCAGTGGTTGTCAATTTCTGGGTAACAGGCTGGTGTCTTGGCAGAGCAAGAAGCAGACTACAGTGTCCATCTCCACTGCTCAAGCTGAATACACAGCTGCATCAAGTTGTTGTTGTCAAGTGTTATGGATCCAAAATCAGCCTTTGGACTACGGTTTGAATGTCATGCATACACCTATTTTCATTGATAACGATGCCTGTCGTGACATCGTGAAGAATCCAATTGATCATTCTAAAACCAAACATATTGAAATTCGGATTCACTCCATTCGCGATGCTCACGACAAAGGATATATACAGGTGTTGCCAATAGATAATGCTGATCAAAAGGCAGATATCTTCACAAAAGCTTTTGACAAAATCCGTTTTCATCAGTTGGTAACATGGCTAGAGATGATAAATTTTGAATGATTAAAAAAAAAAAATCTCTTCTTGTGCATAATATATAATAGAAAAATCTTTTTTATTCAAACAAGATTTTTGGGGGAGAAAGTAAAACCAGTCTATCCCTAATGCAAAATTAATTCAGGAAATGATAGAAACTAATCATATCTCGTCAGCATGTGAATAGGACCCAGACTATGTTGTGGCGTCAAGCAACGATGTGTCGGTAGATTCAGCCTGGAATCAAGTAAACTGCTAATAGGTGATTAACAGTGAAGATCTACACGGAAAGCTGGATTCCCACTATGCTATAGGTCTGTACAAGCTGAGTCCGGTTATACACAGGTTGAGAAACTAAAAGACATAGAAAATTTTGTGCATAGGTAAATCAAAAAGACACCTAAGAGTGCAAGCTACCAATGCGGGGCTAAGAAAATTAATCAACTGAGCAGCAAAAGACACGCAATGTAGGTGCTGGAAACGTCTTATTTGAAGAAGCTGTCCTATTCAGGAGAGCAGTGGACCGGGCGATGAAGCTGAAACAGGAATTACTTGACATAGTAGACAGGATCAACGCAGCGGACAAGGAAAAAGAAGAAAAAGAGAAAGCTGCCCAAGCTGCTGCTGCAGAAGTAACACAAACTGAAGCCGAAACCGCTTCAAAGGTGCAGACACACGAACCTGCAACAGCAACTGATCCAGAAAGACCTGCAACAGAGTCTACTCAAGTTCCTGCTGTGGTTGAAGAAGATCCGGCCACCTTGTACATTCAAGACCCCCCGGGTCAGGAAGAGGGGGAGCCAAGCGATGTAGAGATTGATTGAGAATGAAGAACTGGTAGCTGTGGTCTAGGGGGAGTATTGTTGGGTTATATTGAGACCACAGTTACCAGATCATAGACTTTTGATAGCTTGTTGAGTAGTTTGTAAGTTGAAGGGCTGTTTATGTAATAATGACATAGTTTATGCTAGAAACCCTAGGCTGCGCACTTAATAGACGGGCCCTGCGCACTTAGCTTAAGTGCGCAGGCCCATCAGTCTTCCTATATAAAGAAAGCTTGTGTGCAGCTCTAGGGTTAGGGTTTTGGATATTATCTTGGTAGCACAAGTTAAAGGGTGCGTACTTATTTTGTGTAATCCATGGTTCTTTGATGTTAATCAGTAATGGAAAGCTTGAATCTCTTTATCTTGTGTGTCGGTTTTGCTAGTTTTATCTAGTATCTTTGTTTTTCAAGATTAATCACTTAAAACACCTAACAAATAGGTGTTTCTAAGTGATAACAATCTCTTGCACTTAACAAGATCTAGTATTTGGGACTTACAGATTATTACCTATACCATGGTGCATGACCATGCTAGATTGCATAAATAATACCTCCGCCTCTATAGTCCCTTGGACCACTTATGCTTCGGTTTTACATGTTTCCTTCTATGTCTTTGTCTAAGTTCCTGTGACATCCATCACCTTTCACTATTATCATGTACAACTTTGGTCCCTATTATTTCTTGTATTTACATTTATAACCCTTGTATTTCGAAATTCTAGTCGATAATAACAAAGTTTGCGAATTTATTTACTATGTCTATTAATTTTTTATTCGAACCATTATCGTATTTGAAAAGTCCATTTCTTTTAATAATAATAATAATAATAAATATTTTTTTATCAGACTAAAAAAAATTTAATTAGTTTTGTTTATATATAAAAACTTTGATTACAATAACCCATCTTTAAACCCATTATCCATAACCATCTATAACCCAACCAAACCAATCCACTAAGCCTAAATCCCAAGCCCAAAGTGCAACCCAATCCATCTCCTCCACTTTCCCTTCTCCTTAACGTGCAGCCACCAGACCCGAACCAGACCCAGATCCCACCCATCTCGACCCACCAACAATTTTCCATTCAAACGTGCATTAAAACTTCAATCAATCATACAGACTATCTCGCTCCTATCACCTCTACCTTCCTAAGTTAGGATTACGCGTTATCATCTCATTAATCATGGCCAACTATTCACTTTTAACTCGTTTTTTCGAACCCTCCTAAAATCCAAGATTGAAATCGTATACAGCGACATCAGAATATAGTGACTAAGATAACCCCTCCATTACATCCATCTTTCATTTACTTAAAATCCAGATTTTGATGACTTGTGACACCTGGCAAATTCGGGTCAACAACGTTGTCTAGATGAAAGTCTACCTTAGCGGGTCACGTGTATTTTGTACTTAACTGGGTTAGTTAAGTCGGGTTATGGTTCGGGAACTATTAGTTAGTCTAGAAGATCATTGGATGTTGGTCTAGAGGTTCATTAGGTGTCGGTCCTTAACCAAGTGTACAAACGGTGACGATTTGTAGGATCGTCAGGGCATACGGAACGTACGAGTCTCGAGTCCCGGGAATTGGTGAACGAGTGTAAATATGTGTATTTACTTGTGTTATGTGTTTACAATCATTATGTGACTTGTCGGTACATGAATATGCATTAACATATGTTAAAACGGGGTTTAACGCGCAAAACACACCAACATAGGGGCTATAGGCGATTAGGCTTGGTGGATAGCCTAATCGCATGACTTTGGGGCGAGTAGGAGGATCCCTATAGGCGAATAGGGCTAATCGCATGAACAGTCATGCGATTAGGCACCCTACTCGCGTATAAACCTGCACAATCGCATGGAACGGGCTGGACGACTAGAAACGCCTATAAATACAACACTTAACCTCCTAAACTCAATTAGACAAACCCTAGTCGTCCCATAACCGCCCCAAACACTGAAACAACCTCTGGAAGGCGATTTTGATCAAAAACACAAGATTTCAAGGTCTAACCATCAATCTTTTACAATTCCAAGGTTTGATTCTCATCCATAACACTTTGTAAACGTTTTTAATCAATCCCTAATGGTCCAGACCTGTTCATAAACGAAAAAGCTTTCTGAAAAGCGTCAATAAGAGTTATTAATCGGATTATAATTAATAAACATGCGTTATGGGTATGTATGATTAGAAAGATAGGATTTTTATGAATCTTGATGATGTTTTGATGTGTTATCATGCTAGGTCAGAATTAATATTGTTATTATAATGATAGAAATCTCAGTAATTGGATAATAGGGTTATGATTACATGCGTTAATTGAATGTTGCATGCTATGTGTATGTGTTTGGATTGCTTTGGTTGCATGCAGGACTGATTTTACGAGGATGAACGAAGGGTTTTGGGTTAAACATGTTTAGGATAGTGTTTGGGATGATAGTGGGTAGTTACACACGCTCTGGATCTGATTTGGAGCGTTAAACGCGCGAAAAACCGGAACAGCAAGGCTACAGGCGAGTAGCCTTGCTAATCGCATGTAACAGGGGCGAGTAGGCCCCCACTCGCATGCCATAGGGGCGATTAGGCCCTAATCGCGTGACCCAAGGGGCGATTAGCCCTAGTCGCGTGACACTTCATGCGATTAGCCTCCCTAATCGCGTGTACTGCTGCTGTAAGTGTAAATTAGCATTTCGAGACCCGATTTGACATGTAGTAACATGCTAGGAACCCCGTAACATGTCTAATAACTTGGTAACATATATTTGGATGTATTTCGGTGATACGTGAACTATGTGCTATAACTTGTTGTGTGTTAACGTATGTTAAGTATACTTGCGTTATTGTATGTTTTGGAGCGTAAACATAACACGGGGAGTCTCGGGTCACCAATGGGATGTCGAGTCTTGTACTTTGGGTCGGTTAAACAGTCACGGTGTTTTCATACAAACTTGGTTATGGTCTGGACATCTAGGGACTAATTAACCTGCGGGTTATTAGTCTAAGTACTTGTAACTGTCGTATGTTAGGTCGCCACTGTACGGGACTAACATAGCAGCTGAGTTTACTCGGGATTAGGAGTAAAGCAACTTAAGGTGAGTTTACGGCCCCTCTTTTAAACTGGTTTTATACTTTCGGGGGAGAAAACATGTGTTAAAACGATTGTTTGGTAAATTCTGTCATACTATGGGTTCTAATGTATACTACACGATCTTTGGAAGTCCCGGGGGGAACCATGAATGTGCGGGTTTGCACAACGGGGAAATGTGAATAGCGCTATTGGGAGTGACCAACCCCGCTCGTCGACTTGGAGGGTCGGCGGGTGCATATTGTCTCAAAATGGAACAACAGGAACAACTGGAACAACAGGAACATACATCGGGCATACTTTTGGTATTCGAGTTAGTAATGGTTTTCCAATCGTGGTAGTAACAAAACGTACGCCTAGCTAGCGTATACTGGTTTTCTATTTGTTATAGTATGGACAGGTGAACTTGGTACTTGAACTGCAAACCTGTAAACTCACCAGCATTTTTGTGCTGACGTAAACTTTTACATGTTTTCTCAGGTCGCTAAGGTAGCACAATGGAACTAGGGCGCACGCGTCTGCACGGCGTCTAGATAGAGTCGCATGATTTCATAAACATTGAACTTTGGTTATTTATGTTGAACTTTATTTTGAATAAGCTTCCGCTGTAAACGGGATTTTAAAACTATGTTTTGGTATTGCATTAATTACATTTAGACTTGTTTATTGTGATCGTTGGTTTGGATCCTGGTTTGTCATGCGCCTCGCGGTAAAACTCCGCAAGTGGGTTTTGAGGGTGTGACAGATTGGTATCAGAGCCAGGTTATAGTGAACTAGGACTGCATGTAGAGTCTAGTCTATAGCCGAGTCGCACACACTAGACGATCACATGGTACTAAATGTTATAGTGGTTTACGTATGGTCTTGTCGGGGTGTCTCTAAATCGTTGGTCTTTCTACGTTACATCATCCGTTCTATCTTAGGTTGGGTTACCTGTTTTCTAAGCAGTGTGGTCTGTTGGAGTAACTCGTGTGTTCTTGAGATTTGTCCAAGGCTCGGACATCTCCCTTTCGCACTCCAATAGAAACACTTGTCATGAACTACCGTAGTATTACGGTGTGTAGCTGAGAGTCTATGTTCGGTGATTTGATCTTTGAACTAGGAGAACACTTGGAGGACCATGTAGAGCGTTTTATCATTTTGGGTGCACACAAAGTCATAAAACGAAATGCATGGAAGCACTAGTGAGCTCTGGGTTTGAGGGGATAGTCCTGGATTGGATCTGGCTTTAATCTTGTAAACATTAGTGGTTATCTTTACTGCGAAACTAAATTTTCTCGTTCTTTCTGCCAGAATCATGTCTGGAGTGCGTGGAGGACGAGGAGGAGGTCGCAATGGTGGACGTGGTGGTGGTCGTGGTGGTGCTGGTGGTCGTGGTGGAGGTATTAACCTGTCACAGGCTGATCTGAACAACTTGCTCCAGGCTGCCTTTCAGTTAGGGCACAACGGTGGTGGTAAGTTGTTTTATCCATTTTCTTTGCCTCATTGGTGAGTCTTGTGTACGTATTCGTGGTTTCTCATACGTTTCATTTCAGGTGGTCCTGTTGACCCACCCCCACCCATGTGCACCTATAAGATGTTCCGGGACTGCAAACCCCAGGAATTCTCTGGCACCGAGGGTGCGGTCAGTTTGCTTAGGTGGTTGGAGAAAGTGGAGTCGGTATTCCTGATGTGTAACTGTCTCCCAGAAGATCGGGTGAAGTATTCGGCTGCGTTATTTCAGGACGTGGCATTGACTTGGTGGAATGGTATTACCCAGAATATGGGTATTGGGGAGGCATATGCTATGCCATGGGAGAACTTTGTGCAGTTGCTGAAGCGGGAGTATTGCCCGAGAGAAGAGGTACAGAAGCTGGAACATGAGGTGTGGAACCTCAAGATGAATGGGTCGGAAATCGAGAAGTATACGGTTAGGAGGAATGAGTTGGCGGTGCTGTGTCCTGATTTGCACGTACCGGAGTATCGTAAGATTGAACATTATGTCTCAGGGTTAGTGCCGGAAATTGCAGGGTTGGTAGCTGCTGGAAATCATCCTACTTATGCGGAGGTAGTTCGATCGGCACATAGGATGACCAATTTAAAGGTGAATGAGGGGATTTTGCCGGCGAAAGGTTCGACTGCTAAGACTCCAGAGAACAATAAGCGCAAGTGGGAAAACGACGGAAAAGGATCTGGGTCTGCGCAGCAGGGTAAAAAGTTTGATAATGGGGGTTCATCGTCGTCGGGTAATAAGCAGGGTGGTTATGCAGGAAAACTGCCCAAATGCAACAAATGTGGACGCCATCACCAAGGGAACTGCGACAGTAACCGTTGTCACCGCTGCCAGCGAACAGGCCACTATGCTAAAGATTGTCGGGTTACACTTCCATCGACTCAGGCTCCGACTAACAGTTCAGCTCCGACTACTCAGGGGACTACAGGGAAACAAGGGTGCTACAACTGTGGTGACACTGGGCATTATAAGAAGGATTGCCCAAAACTGAAACAGGGTGGAAACAACGGGAATGGTAACAACGGGGGCGGCGGCAGAAATGCACGTGCCTTCGTCATTGGAGCTGCTGAGGCTAGGCAGGACCCTGATACAGTCACCGGTACGTTTCTTCTCAATAATCATTCTGTTAGCGTGTTATTTGATTCTGGTGCCGACAAGAGTTTCGTATCCATGGGTGTTAGTCGACTGCTAGATGTAGTATCTGAACCATTAGAGACCAAGTATATTATTGAGTTGGCTGACGGTAAAACGATTGAAGCTACTAGTGTTCTTCGGGAGTGTCAGTTAGAGTTGTCGGGCTTATCGTTCCCAATTGACCTTATGCCGGTATCTTTGGGTAGTTTTGACGTTGTGGTAGGAATGGATTGGTTATCTTTGTATCGCGCGGAGATTGTCTGTTACGATAAGGTTATTCGGATTCCTCTCCCTGATGGAGAATTTCTTTCTGTGTACGGTATCAAGGGTGGTGTTTCGCTAAACATCATCTCTAGCATGAAAGCCCTTAAGTGCCTTCGAAAGGGTTATCCAGCCGTATTGGCGCTTTTATCTGTTTCCTCCAGTGATGAGAAGAAGATTGACGACATTCCGGTGGTACGCGAATTTCTTGATGTTTTTCCCGATGATTTATCTGGTCTTCCTCCTCATCGTCAAGTCGAGTTCGGTATTGATCTTGTACCAGGGGCTGCTCCTATTGCTCGGGCCCCCTATCGTCTTGCACCTCCCGAGATGCAGGAATTGTCTAGTCAGTTGCAGGAACTCTTGGACAAGGGTTTCATCCGGCCAAGTTCTTCCCCTTGGGGAGCCCCGATTTTATTTGTCAAGAAGAAGGATGGGAGTTTCCGATTGTGTGTAGACTACAGAGAGCTGAACAAGTTGACCATCAAGAACCGTTATCCTCTTCCTCGTATCGATGATCTATTCGACCAGCTTCAGGGTTCTAGTTATTATTCCAAGATCGATTTGAGGTCCGGTTATCACCAGCTGCGCGTCAGGGAGGCTGACGTTGCAAAGACTGCTTTTCGAACACGTTATGGCCATTTCGAATTCTTGGTCATGCCTTTCGGTCTCACGAACGCACCGGCGGTTTTCATGGACTTGATGAACCGCGTCTGTAAACCGTATCTGGACAAGTTTGTCATTGTGTTTATCGATGACATTCTAATCTACTCCAAGAACGAGACCGAACACGGGGAACATCTGCGATTGGTTTTGGAACTTTTACAACGGGAGCAACTTTACGCCAAGTTCTCAAAGTGTGACTTTTGGTTACGCGAAGTTCAATTCCTAGGACATGTGGTTAATGAACTGGGAATTCATGTCGATCCCGCTAAGATCGAAGCTATCAAGGTCTGGGGAGCACCAAAGACGCCAACTGAGGTGCGGCAATTCCTAGGCCTTGCAGGCTACTATCGTCGTTTCATTCAGGGGTTCTCGAAGATTGCTCAACCCCTCACCACTCTCACCCAGAAGGATAGGAAGTTCGACTGGGGTGAATCACAAGAGTCAGCGTTTGAAGAACTGAAGTCTAAACTGTGTTCTGCTCCTATTCTGTCTTTACCTGAGGGTCCTGATGATTTTGTCGTTTACTGTGATGCTTCCATTCATGGACTCGGTTGCGTGTTGATGCAACGCGAGAAAGTGATTGCGTATGCTTCTCGTCAACTCAAAGTGCACGAGAAGAACTACACAACTCATGACTTGGAGTTGGGTGCCGTGGTATTCGCGTTGAAAATTTGGAGACATTACTTGTACGGTACCAAATGCACCATCTACACCGATCACAAGAGTCTCCAACACATTTTCGACCAACAACACTTGAACATACGGCAGCGCCGTTGGATCGAACTTTTGAACGATTATGATTGTGCTATTAAGTACCATCCTGGCAAGGCGAATGTTGTAGCAGACGCCTTGAGCAGGAAGGAATCTTCTAAACCTCGTCGCGTTCGGGCATTGCAGCTCACTATCCATTCGTCGTTACCTGATCAACTCCGTTCTGCCCAATTGGAAGCTTTGAAGGAGGAAAACCTTAAAGCTGAAACCATGCACGGTGCCGACAAGCACCTAGAACGAAGGCCTGATGGCCTGCACTATTTCGCAGAACGCATATGGGTTCCTTTATTCGGGGGACTACGGGAGCTTGTTCTTGATGAGGCTCATAAGTCCCGGTATTCTATTCATCCTGGTTCGGATAAGATGTACCAAGACCTAAAGGTGCTTTACTGGTGGCCAAACATGAGGTCGGACATAGCCTCATACGTGAGCAAATGCTTGACCTGTGCTAAGGTCAAGGTGGAATACCAGAAACCGTCGGGTCTCCTGCAACAACCTGAAATTCCGGAATGGAAATGGGAACGGATTACTATGGATTTTGTCACACAACTTCCTAAGTCGCCAAGCGGGAACGACAAGATATGGGTGATTGTCGATCGGTTAACGAAATCAGCTCATTTTCTTGCTATTAAGGAGACCGACACCATGGATCGTTTGGCTCGTCTCTACTTGAAAGAAGTTGTTTCTAAGCACGGGGTACCAGTTTCTATTATTTCGGATCGCGATTCTCGCTTTACTTCTCACTTCTGGAAGTCTTTGCACAAGGCTTTGGGTACCCAACTAGACATGAGTACGGCTTACCATCCACAGACTGACGGTCAGAGTGAGCGTACGATTCAAACTTTAGAAGACATGCTGCGGGCATGTGTGATCGATTTTGGCAAGGGTTGGGAAGCTCATCTGCCGTTGGTAGAATTCTCGTACAACAACAGTTATCACACGAGCATCAAGGCTGCTCCGTTCGAGGCACTGTACGGACGGAAATGCCGCTCTCCTCTTTGTTGGGCTGAGGTGGGTGAAAGTCAACTCACTGGGCCCGAACTAGTGTACGAAACTTCGGAAAAGATCGTGCAGATTCGAAATCGGTTGGCGGAGGCACGGGACCGGCAAAAGAGTTATGCCGATCAGCGTCGCAAACCACTGGAATTCCAAGTTAACGACAAGGTGCTTCTGAAAGTTTCTCCGTGGAAGGGCGTCATACGCTTTGGAAAGCGTGGCAAACTCAATCCGCGGTATGTCGGCCCATTTACGATCCTGGAACGGATTGGGCCGGTGGCATATCGACTTGATCTACCGACGGAGCTCGGTAACGTACATAACGTCTTTCACGTGTCAAACTTGAAGAAGTGTCTGGCTGACGAGTCTCTCATCGTTCCACTAGAAGAGATCAAGGTTGATGATCGTCTTCGGATTGTGGAAGAACCTGTGGAGATCCTTGATTACAAGATTCGTAGCCTACGTCACAGCAAGATTCGTATCGTTAAGGTTCGGTGGAACTCGAACCGGGGACCGGAATATACGTGGGAACGGGAGGATCAGATGAAGTCTAAATATCCTCATCTCTTCCCTAAGGAAGCGTTCGAGTCGAGGCATGTCTCTTCGGCAGCTGAATGAATCTCGGGTCGAGATTCCTTTTAACGTGGGGATGATACCTCGGGTAAATCTCTCTCTTGATTTCTACTCTCTATTGATTCCTATCTGTTTGTTTATTCCCTTCGTTGTTTCTTTTGTTACTTACGCAATTTTCGGGACGAAAATTCTTTTAACGTGGGGATGATGTGACACCTGGCAAATTCGGGTCAACAACGTTGTCTAGATGAAAGTCTACCTTAGCGGGTCACGTGTATTTTGTACTTAACTGGGTTAGTTAAGTCGGGTTATGGTTCGGGAACTATTAGTTAGTCTAGAAGATCATTGGATGTTGGTCTAGAGGTTCATTAGGTGTCGGTCCTTAACCAAGTGTACAAACGGTGACGATTTGTAGGATCGTCAGGGCATACGGAACGTACGAGTCTCGAGTCCCGGGAATTGGTGAACGAGTGTAAATATGTGTATTTACTTGTGTTATGTGTTTACAATCATTATGTGACTTGTCGGTACATGAATATGCATTAACATATGTTAAAACGGGGTTTAACGCGCAAAACACACCAACATAGGGGCTATAGGCGATTAGGCTTGGTGGATAGCCTAATCGCATGACTTTGGGGCGAGTAGGAGGATCCCTATAGGCGAATAGGGCTAATCGCATGAACAGTCATGCGATTAGGCACCCTACTCGCGTATAAACCTGCACAATCGCATGGAACGGGCTGGACGACTAGAAACGCCTATAAATACAACACTTAACCTCCTAAACTCAATTAGACAAACCCTAGTCGTCCCATAACCGCCCCAAACACTGAAACAACCTCTGGAAGGCGATTTTGATCAAAAACACAAGATTTCAAGGTCTAACCATCAATCTTTTACAATTCCAAGGTTTGATTCTCATCCATAACACTTTGTAAACGTTTTTAATCAATCCCTAATGGTCCAGACCTGTTCATAAACGAAAAAGCTTTCTGAAAAGCGTCAATAAGAGTTATTAATCGGATTATAATTAATAAACATGCGTTATGGGTATGTATGATTAGAAAGATAGGATTTTTATGAATCTTGATGATGTTTTGATGTGTTATCATGCTAGGTCAGAATTAATATTGTTATTATAATGATAGAAATCTCAGTAATTGGATAATAGGGTTATGATTACATGCGTTAATTGAATGTTGCATGCTATGTGTATGTGTTTGGATTGCTTTGGTTGCATGCAGGACTGATTTTACGAGGATGAACGAAGGGTTTTGGGTTAAACATGTTTAGGATAGTGTTTGGGATGATAGTGGGTAGTTACACACGCTCTGGATCTGATTTGGAGCGTTAAACGCGCGAAAAACCGGAACAGCAAGGCTACAGGCGAGTAGCCTTGCTAATCGCATGTAACAGGGGCGAGTAGGCCCCCACTCGCATGCCATAGGGGCGATTAGGCCCTAATCGCGTGACCCAAGGGGCGATTAGCCCTAGTCGCGTGACACTTCATGCGATTAGCCTCCCTAATCGCGTGTACTGCTGCTGTAAGTGTAAATTAGCATTTCGAGACCCGATTTGACATGTAGTAACATGCTAGGAACCCCGTAACATGTCTAATAACTTGGTAACATATATTTGGATGTATTTCGGTGATACGTGAACTATGTGCTATAACTTGTTGTGTGTTAACGTATGTTAAGTATACTTGCGTTATTGTATGTTTTGGAGCGTAAACATAACACGGGGAGTCTCGGGTCACCAATGGGATGTCGAGTCTTGTACTTTGGGTCGGTTAAACAGTCACGGTGTTTTCAAACAAACTTGGTTATGGTCTGGACATCTAGGGACTAATTAACCTGCGGGTTATTAGTCTAAGTACTTGTAACTGTCGTATGTTAGGTCGCCACTGTACGGGACTAACATAGCAGCTGAGTTTACTCGGGATTAGGAGTAAAGCAACTTAAGGTGAGTTTACGGCCCCTCTTTTAAACTGGTTTTATACTTTCGGGGGAGAAAACATGTGTTAAAACGATTGTTTGGTAAATTCTGTCATACTATGGGTTCTAATGTATACTACACGATCTTTGGAAGTCCCGGGGGGAACCATGAATGTGCGGGTTTGCACAACGGGGAAATGTGAATAGCGCTATTGGGAGTGACCAACCCCGCTCGTCGACTTGGAGGGTCGGCGGGTGCATATTGTCTCAAAATGGAACAACAGGAACAACTGGAACAACAGGAACATACATCGGGCATACTTTTGGTATTCGAGTTAGTAATGGTTTTCCAATCGTGGTAGTAACAAAACGTACGCCTAGCTAGCGTATACTGGTTTTCTATTTGTTATAGTATGGACAGGTGAACTTGGTACTTGAACTGCAAACCTGTAAACTCACCAGCATTTTTGTGCTGACGTAAACTTTTACATGTTTTCTCAGGTCGCTAAGGTAGCACAATGGAACTAGGGCGCACGCGTCTGCACGGCGTCTAGATAGAGTCGCATGATTTCATAAACATTGAACTTTGGTTATTTATGTTGAACTTTATTTTGAATAAGCTTCCGCTGTAAACGGGATTTTAAAACTATGTTTTGGTATTGCATTAATTACATTTAGACTTGTTTATTGTGATCGTTGGTTTGGATCCTGGTTTGTCATGCGCCTCGCGGTAAAACTCCGCAAGTGGGTTTTGAGGGTGTGACATGACTGCTTATGCACAACCTGGTGCTCGATTTGCAGCATCTTCTGGTTCGTCTTAATCCCATTCTTATGTGCTTTTGAGTCGATTGATGACGGGTAATAAAAGCCCTATGAAATTATTTTTGATCTGTATCGTGATCTTCTTGGTCGATTGAATAAAAGTTAGGGTTAGGGTTTATAAGAATAGAATTGAGGATTTTGTTTATTTTAGGTTATCTTCAAATAATAAACGATTCAATAAAAACAACAAACAAGCGCCCAGACAATTGGTATGGGCGTTTTTGCGATAGAAACCAGGTCCCAAGTTTGAATCCCTCTGTGGACCAATTCTCTTCTTTTTCTTTTGTTTAATTTCATTTTTGTATATATAAACATGTAAATGCCATTCTAATTAATTTAAACATCAAATCTACTCAAAACTTTTTATAAAATTACTCCAACTTTCTGAAACCTAAATGTTATGTCCATAATTTAATTTTCTGAAAAATATTTATTTATTATTTTTAATGCATTTATTTGGTTTAAATCACAATTAAATCATAAAAAATCATTCTTAATCAGTTTAATACCAAAATTTTTGTGGAATTATTTTTAACCATATAAAAGTTTTTGGTAATTTTATTTACTGCAAAAAGATTATTTTAACTATTTTTATGATTTAATCATTTTAATTAATTATATTTAATTAAATTTTGGTTTAAATGAAATTAGTACAGAAAATAATTTTTAAAATTATTTTTCATTAATACAATATGTTAACCTCTGGTTTTATATAAAAATAATATTTTTACATTTTATTTGTATTTAAATCTAAATTATTGCATTTTAACGTTAATAAGTCAATTTAAAATATAAATATATCAAAATAATGAGTATTAAAAATTCTGAAATTTATTTCTAATATCTAAGTATAAAAATGACTTATAATTTCTGAAATCATTCGATTAATTATTATTTTTCCATTTATTTCCACTTTTATTTCATATTGATTACATAAAATTGTATTATTTAAATTCAAGCTGTTCCTTTGTTTGTGCTTTTAAATATGTTACATGTCTTCAAAATTTGCAACAATTGTTAAAAGATCATTGAGTTTATAAAATTTTCTTTAAATGTTAAAATTATTTAAAACTAAATATAGTTCAAATCAAACACCATAGAATCCCCAAATTCTAGTTTAGAAACCTTTAGCGCCTAATCCTAGATAACTTAGACTTTAAGCTCGTTCCATTACAAATTATTTATTACTTTAGGTTAATCCTTTGGGATAATTTTTATTCAAACTTCGTGGCTCGACAGATTTCAAGTTACTATATAAACTGTGAGTATACTTAGCCCCTTTTTATTTTTTAACACGTTTTTGGGTGATTCATGTACATAATTATTCAAATACACGCACATTATAATTACAAAGTTTTACATATGCAATTCATTACAATGTGCAAGTGTTTACATTTTATGCATTATGCTTAGACAATAAAATACACATGATACCTTAGCAAAATCATTAACTTAGCTAGCTAAACTTAACAGTGGATAGCGCTATTTAGGATTGGCGCCCGCCTAGATTGATTCTCCCCCCTTTTCATCGAAAATTATGTGGTCACTTGTTACATGCTCGATTATGCCATATACACAAGGATTGGTTTTGCCATGTGAATTCATCACATGTTTTACATAATTGCATAGATAACATAGCACATGTTTTTACAAATTATATTATATGTATCCAAACCTAAGTATACTCACCAACATTTCTTATGTTGACAAAGTATTTTGTACATGTTTCAGGTTTTGCTTGATGCTACATATAGGACTTTGGATCTAACCTTAATTAATCAATATTTCATTTCATGATGTTTTATATATTCCAATGTAATTGTATGACAATTGTAAACCAATTAATAATACTTCAATTTTCATTTAGTATCATGAACTATTAAACAATCGTCACTACGTGACACCTCGATGATTCCGCCATCGGTTGGGGTGTTACATTTATGTATAACTAGATTTCAAAACCCATAATGTCCATCAATAAACATACACATTCGCATATTCATAATTATGATATTAATATGTATGGAGCATAACATTCTAAAAGCTTCCCTTTTTGGCGGTTCGCCTTTGGATTTCGGAGTTCCATTTGAGCCGCCTATACACGCAATTCAAGTGAACATTAGAAAACTCATGTTTTTTTCCCTTTATATGATATATTCAACTCTACCCATAACAATCACTAGTGACATTCTGACCAATGATTTTTATAAGTTTATAATAACTCCAATTTCACTTAAGCAATTCATCAAACACTTGATGGGCATAGATTCATAACAAAATAGTCAATATAGTTTGGCTACTAAACCATCCCTACCCAAGCATACAAGTTCAAGTTATAATATTATTAAAAAAATTAGGCAATTAACATCACCTATCAAACGTTGCACATAATCTATACTACTATATAATACATTCTAGATGGGCAAAATAGTAAAATCATCTCTATTTTAAGATGGGAGTCCAAAGGTCTCTTTACAAATCTCTAACTTTTACCTCATTTCTTCCTTTTATGCCCCTATATACAACTTTTAATGATAATAGTACATATCTCTAATACACACCCTTGTGACTGAAACACCTAATTCAATACTTGTATAAGTTACTTACCAATGGTTTTTAACCCAATTCAATGCTCCCCTATAAAAACCTCATCTTCTACATAATAACAAGTATATTCTAGAGCTGAGATGTTGAGAGTCCTCTTCAATTTAGAGTGGCGCTTCATTTTCTTTATTTGGAAAAACCCTATTCGCTTTATTACATTTTTACCA
>CM054131.1:87209817-87302032 GCA_028751855.1 Ambrosia trifida
GTTTTATGAATAATTAGATAAATAAAATTATTATTTTATTATTTGGGAAACGCTGGGCGTTACAGTCTCCCCTACTTTAGGAAACTTCGTCCCGAAGTTATAAAAAAAAAACACAGGGTTGAGGGATTGGGTAGAATTTAAGACAACTGTGGTTTGAAAAAAATTTGTGTAAAGGCACAACATGAATTTGTAAGTAATAGAATTATATGTTTCGAATAATTTGGGTATTTGATATGTGTGAGTTTTAAGGGTTGGATTAGGTTCGTCTGAAATAGCGAGGAGAATAAGAATCTAACAAAACACTAAACTTAAGTTTTAGTAATTCTAAAAGGAATGTGTGAGTTGATTGACTATGGAAAGACTAAATGAATTACTAGGTAACTAGCGTTTATAATTGATTAGCTACCGAAAAACCTTGATAGAATTTCACACTACCTTAACGTACCTGTAAATTCATGATTACGTTCCGGACCGCAATCACCAATTTACCTTACATCAGGGTTTTGTGTCCTTCTATGACTCTAACACACATGTAAGTAATGCAAAATAACCTTGTGATTGAGTCTTTGTATCAATGAGTCTAATAAATCTTTGTATCAATTTACATCTATAATATATCCAAAGATGAGTCCAACTGTTGAGCAGGAAAAAAAAAAACTTCTACCAGTCAGTGAGTAGGAACCTCTACCGATTGTTGAGCAGGTGCGATAGCCTCTACCAGTCGTTGAGCAGGTTATTAGAACCTCTACCGACTGTTGAGCAGGCATGATGACCTCTACCAATCGTTGAGCAGGTTATTAGAACCTCTACCGACTGTTGAGCAGGCATGATGACCTCTACCAATCGTTGAGCAGGTTATTAGATACTCTACTAACTGTTGAGCAAGTACTTCATCCTCTACCAGTTGTTTGATTAAGTGTAACAATTGTTTTTGATTTAACACATAAGTTGCAAGTTGATAATGCATACATGTAATCAAGTGTCAAATATAGCATGTGAGTTGTAATAGAGTTGCCCTAAACAAGGTTAATGGCTCTAGGTGTGTTTATAACAAATAGTTTATATTCCATGTTTTCAACTATCAAGAATAATCAAATGTTCAGGTAGATAATCAAATCCTCATGTATAACTAAAATTCAAGTTTGATGCAACGAACAATCAAGTTTTCAATAGTTTGGTTATCGTGGAGGTCATGTTCATGTTCGAGGGTAAAGAGTATGAATTTAGTTCTTGAGAGGATGATGAAGAACTCAAAGTATCATCAAAGTTATGAAAGATAATGCACGTGAAAATAGTTAATAAAGGGTTTGTTTATGGGTTTTCCAAAGAGGCACAAACAGTAAGGAGATTATTTAGCAGTATGAATCGTGGGGTTTGAATCAAATATTAAAATCAAGGGTATGAGGAAACATGATTGCGGAAAGTACCCAAGAGTTCAAACAAGTTTAAAATATGTGGGTGTCAATGGAAAAATTGTAGAGTAACTTTTGTTTTTGTGGATGGAAAAATTTTATTTTCAAAATTGGTTTTGTACATAAAGCAAAAGTCATTAAATAGTACAAACTAAATGGATCTAGATCGAAATATTTCAATGAGTCATAGGTTTTAAACACGATGTCGGATTTCAAAAATCAAGAATTTGTTCAGACGTTTTGTATAATAAGCTTCGAGTAATACATAAAAGAAGTCATTCTTAATATATTAAAACATTTTTATCGTAAATCATTTGTTACGCCAATAAATTGTTCAATAAAATTTTGAAATTTAGCAAATAAGTTTGAGGAAATAAAACTCTTAAAAAAATATATATTTATTTGTTATAGTTTGTGAAATTCTCAAGTGATGAAAGTTTGACAAAATCCAGTACTCTTTAGTTTTGGTGCTAAAGTATCTCTTATAAACAGGTTACGAGATGATAGTTTGAACAAGGATTTTAAAATCTTGAATATGATGAACTTTTATGGTTGATGGTATCTTCAAAATATACATATATATATACACACAAATAAAAATGTAGGGGGGAAGTTTAAAATAAAATTGGCCAGAAACATCAAAGATAATAGATTTATGTATGATGTAAAGGGAAACATATGATTTGGGTTAGATGTTAAAAATAATTAGACTTATGTGTAATATTATAAGTTTGTAAATGAATTAGGATTGTGAAACCCAGAAATGATTCATGAAGTTTAAACTAATGAGAGAATTATATAAGAAGAAAATATATTTGAATTGTAGAAATTTTGAGATTCAAAACTTAGATTTTATACGAGAGTGAAGGGGTATAAATGAAAATGAAACACAGAGATTATAAATATCTAACCCCGAATAAACGAAAATGTTGGCTTATCAAAACAGATCAGGTCTAAGCCCAACGAATATGCCCTAATAATCTAGAAGTACGTTAGGATAGTACCAAGTAAGTGAAAGAGAGTAGGCAAGACTAAGTAAGGCTAAGAATAAGGATGAGGATAGAGATAGAGATACGGATAAGGTAGAGCTACAAGTAATTGAAGCAAGTACTGGTTAAAATCCTAAGGTTATAGACTAGATTATTTTTCTAATAACCTAATTCCCTATAACCATGGCTCTGATACCAATCTGTAACACCCCAACCGATGACGGAAACATCGGGGTGCCACGTATTGATGATTGTTCAGTAGCTCATGGTAAATAATAAGTTTCAATAAATGATTTAAATAAATTACATACAATTGTTCTAAGAATTTGTACATCAAAATAACAAATACTCGCTACGCATCTTCAAGCATTTACTCTAATCTTCGAGCAAGCTATAACCTGAAACATGTTAAGTTTGAAAATATTTTGGGTCAACAAAAGTTGGTGAGAATTACATAGGTTTTTGATAATTGAGTAAAAAATGATGTGCAATTCATGTGTCATGTTAATCTAGCCCATATGTGAGAACATATTAGAAATAAATCGAGTGCATAATCAACCCTGTTGACTGTTATAAAATGATACATACCATACACTTATGGTCCCAATGAATATGTTATGCGATAACAAACACCCACGTAACCTTGGTAGGAGGCACGTATCCGGGTGGGATTGTCAGTCCAATAGATCTATCAATGTATACCGTCGGCTGATCAATGTTAATGATTATGCTAGAATGGTGCTTACTCTAATCATGCTCAAGACAATATGCAACATAGAAAACACATAGACACATTGATGATTGAATTGCAATGAAAATGTTATAACATGTTTCACCCCAAAAATGGTGATAAAAGGGGGCTATGTAAACTCACCTGAATTTCACTGTGCAAGTACTAGCAAGTAGCAACAAGTCTGAACTTGGATTAATTGAAATCTTGTATCCTATTACAAATAACGATGCCTTAATTTCTAATGCAAATAAACTTGTTTCGTTTTTCTTAGTTTTAAAGATAGTTTATCCAACTACCTAGACTCGTATTGTAAAATAATACGTGTCTCAATGTGTTGTATAACTTAACGAACCGATAAAAACTTGGTTTTGTTTCTCGAAAAATATATGCGTACATATAGTTATTTGAAACAAATACTTTAATATATTAATCAAGGTCACGTCCTGATGTTATTGATAAAGACACATTTTGGCTCCAGAAAATAGTACTTTTTTTTTTTTTCACGACGTAAGATTTGAAAGTTAGAATTTATTTGTAAGAAACATCATCTTGTCTACACATAGTTATAAACTTGAAAGGACGATTTGGTTCTTAAATTTTTATAAAAATTTGGGCAGAGTTTCCTCTGTTTTTGTAAGAAACCAGACAACTCAAGTTGTCTATATTTTCCCAAAACAACAATAGATTAAACAAAACGCAATACAAATTATCAAGTCTTTATACGCGACAAAAGGTTTAAGTCATCAAAATTATAATAGACGAGAACTATATGTTTTGAACAAGTAATATACATATATATAGTCCGTTTTCAAAAGTAGCGTCATAAACTAACTAAACTCAATACTTTTAGTAAGATAATGTATGTTTCGCCAAATAGTATGTTCGTTTATATACACACACACTTACGTATCTATAACTATTTTCTTCACCGCCTTATTATTACTCTAAGCTTTTATTACAAGTCGGTTCGGTTCGTTACAAGCGTATGCGTCGTTAATGTTTTATATTTAGAATACAATTTTTATATAAGTAAATACAATGTAGAGCGAAATGAACGAATCAAAATAAGGCGCGCGTTATACCTTCCCAAAGATAGACTCGCGAACCGACATGTGCACGCCTCAAACCGAGTTAACTGGTCTGACCCGGCTTGACCGTTGACTGGAGTTGACCAGCTTTGACTAATGACTGCCGTTGACCAAATCTGGAATGTTTGACCAACGGTTGAAACGGCTTGACCAAACCCATACGAACTCATAGATGACCAATCAACCAAACGCCAACCCAAAACTAAGACCCGAAACAAGAGACCAGATCTGGTCTGTTGACCGGCGTTGACCAGATTCAACTATAACTGGCCGAGTTTGTTTCAACCCGGTATCATCACTGGTCACAATGTCGTAGCCAAAACGGAACCCAAACGATTCGAATCAATAACCCCGAAAAGAAAATAAACCAACACTAATCTGGTGGAAGACTCTTCGCATACCTTGCCCCGGCTGTGCAGACCCGACCCGAGAATCACTCTAGCTGCTGGTCCCTGTCACGTAGGGGAGCAAGAGATAGGCCGAGATACGAGAGAGTAGAGAAAGAAGGGGTTGGTTTCGGTGGGTTTTGAGGGAAAAAGATGAGGTAGCAGGTGTGTAGCTGATGCCGATGTTCACCACCACACATCATCACGCCGCTGCTAATGGCAGCGCCGCTGTTGTGTTGTTGCTCTGTGACAGAGACGAGGAGAGGGAGGAGGTCTAGATGGATTTCATGTGTTCAGGTGGTGGTTCTTGTTGGCGGCTGAGGTGGTTATTGGCGGCGGCCGGAGATGAGGGAAGGGTTGCCGGCGTTTCTGGTGGCTCAGGTGGTGGCCGGCGACGATCTGGGGTGGGGTGTCGGGTGTGTGTGTGTGTGGAGGTAATGGATGTTAAGGAAGAAAGGAATGAAGGAGATTATAAAGGATGGTGGCTAGGGTTTTGATTAAGAAGATGAAGATAAAGGTGAAGAGAAAGATATGTTATATAGGTAAGGTTTTGTAGGTGGGTTAGGTGGGAAGTTATTACTTAAACGAACTAGTTACCGACTCGGGTCACGTTTATGGATTTTACTCGTTTAAATGCTAGATGATTATTTCACGAGTTATATTTGTTTTGATCAAGTTAAAACGAGTATTTGGACTATATTTTAGTTATACGTATATATTTTATCGCATTTTATTTACCATGAGCAGTTATTGTTTCTAATAATTATAACGACAAAAACATATATGTTTTATAAGTTAATGTCGTGTAAGAACGTATTATTTGCTAACGAGATATTAGTGTTAACGAATTAAAAATCGTTTTATGAATAATTAGATAAATAAAATTATTATTTTATTATTCGGGAAACGCTGGGCGTTACAGTAGTGGTAGTAGTGGTAGTGGTAGTAGTAGTGGTAGTAGTGGTAGTAGTGGTAGTAGTGGTAGTGGTAGTGGTAGTAGTGGTAGTAGTAGTAGTAGTGGTAGTAGTGGTAGTAGTAGTAGTAGTCGTAGTAGTAGTGGTAGTAGTAGTGGTAGTAGTGGTAGTAGTGGTAGTAGTAGTGGTAGTGGTAGTGGTAGTGGTAGTAGTGGTAGTAGTAGTAGTAGTAGTGGTAGTGGTAGTGGTGGTAGTGGTAGTAGTAGTAGTAGTAGTAGTGGTGGTAGTGGTGGTGGTAGTAGTAGTGGTAGTGGTGGTAGTAGTAGTGGTAGTAGTAGTAGTAGTGGTAGTAGTAGTAGTAGTGGTAGTGGTAGTGGTAGTGGTAGTGGTAGTGGTAGTGGTAGTGGTAGTAGTAGTGGTAGTAGTAGTAGTAGTAGTAGTAGTGGTGGTAGTAGTGGTAGTGGTAGGAGTGGTAGTAGTGGTGGTGGTAGTAGTGGTGGTGGTAGTAGTGGTGGTAGTAGTGGTGGTAGTAGTGGTAGTAGTAGTAGTAGTAGTAGTAGTAGTAGTAGTAGTAGTAGTAGTAGTAGTAGTAGTAGTAGTAGTAGTAGTAGTAGTAGTAGTAGTAGTAGTAGTAGTAGTAGTAGTAGTAGTAGTAGTAGTAGTAGTAGTAGTAGTAGTAGTAGTAGTAGTAGTAGTAGTAGTAGTAGTAGTAGTAGTAGTAGTAGTAGTAGTAGTAGTAGTAGTAGTAGTAGTAGTAGTAGTAGTAGTAGTAGTAGTAGTAGTAGTAGTAGTAGTAGTAGTAGTAGTAGTAGTAGTAGTAGTAGTAGTAGTAGTAGTAGTAGTAGTAGTAGTAGTAGTAGTAGTAGTAGTAGTAGTAGTAGTAGTAGTAGTAGTAGTAGTAGTAGTAGTAGTAGTAGTAGTAGTAGTAGTAGTAGTAGTAGTAGTAGTAGTAGTAGTAGTAGTAGTAGTAGTAGTAGTAGTAGTAGTAGTAGTAGTAGTAGTAGTAGTAGTAGTAGTAGTAGTAGTAGTAGTAGTAGTAGTAGTAGTAGTAGTAGTAGTAGTAGTAGTAGTAGTAGTAGTAGTAGTAGTAGTAGTAGTAGTAGTAGTAGTAGTAGTAGTAGTAGTAGTAGTAGTAGTAGTAGTAGTAGTAGTAGTAGTAGTAGTAGTAGTAGTAGTAGTAGTAGTAGTAGTAGTAGTAGTAGTAGTAGTAGTAGTAGTAGTAGTAGTAGTAGTAGTAGTAGTAGTAGTAGTAGTAGTAGTAGTAGTAGTAGTAGTAGTAGTAGTAGTAGTAGTAGTAGTAGTAGTAGTAGTAGTAGTAGTAGTAGTAGTAGTAGTAGTAGTAGTATATATCATCACTATATAACTATATCCCTTATGGTTATCTCTTTTTGCCAATAAAACAAGACTTAAAGCTACATGTCCAAGTCTTAAAGCTAAACATATACCAATTATGTACAGCCAAATATCGTACAGATCCGCCGCAACGCGCTCCATCAATAAATATATACATTCGCATATTCATAATTATGATATTAAGATGTATGGAGCATAACATACTAAAAGCTTCCCTTTTGGAGAATGTCTGGTTCGCCTTTGGATTTCGGAGTTCCATTTGAGTCGCCTATACACACAATTCAATAGATCATTAGAAAACTCATGTTTTTTTTCCCTTTATATGATATATTCAACTCTACCCATAACCATCACCAGTGACATTCTGACCAATGATTTTTATAAGTTTATAATAACTCCAATTTCACTTAAGCAATTCATCAAACACTTGATGGACATAGATTCATAACAAAATAGTCAATATAATTTGGCTACTACAAGTTCAAGTTATAGTATTGTTAAAACAATTAGGCAATTAACATCACCCATCAAACGTTGCACATAATTATTAACAAGAGATTTTGGGGTTTTAACATATAAGTCAAAACCCACTTCCCTAATTGTATATGTTTGTTGATGATTTACTAATTTCCCAACTTCATATTTGTTTAAGTTAGGGTTAATGCTTATAACCCTTATGAACCCAGATTACACTTCCCATTACCAAATTTCATGACATACATATTGAGTCAAAATCCTACACCCACAAATGATTTTCACCAAATCAAATGTTTTAACATTCCTATGAATTTGATTGCTTAGAGGATAAGTTTTTCTCCTAAAATGCATTGATTTAGCTTGAAATCTCCCTTCCAATTTAGAAGTTTGAGCAGAATTTTGGGTTTGGAGTGTAAGTGTGTGTTTTGGAGGTGTTTTGGTCTATCAAAACACAAGTGTGGCTCCCTTATTTTATTTTCTTAATTAACCCTTCTCTTGCCATTTAGCAATCCTAGCCCCTTAGGTTTAACCAATTTACTAACGTCGTTATTACACCTAACTTTGTTAAGTTTTTAGTGTGTTACCATAACAAAGCCTTTAACTATGTTAACGGGGTTAGTTGTCTTTAAGTATTTCTAAACTCTTAATTTAATTAAAGTCGTCTTATAGACTTCATTAAACGTCACATGGCACGTAAAATACTTAATATAAGGGATGGGGTGTTACATGAGATGATGCCATTTGTTTTATACTAATAATTATTAGTTGTATATTTCATTAAACCTATAGTATTTTAAAAAAAAATTTCATACATTCTAACAAGTACGTAGAATATTTGAGAAGTGTGCCACTTGCTTACCCCAAGATTTGTTGTCAATTGTTTGAGGGGTCTACTTCAAATGGGTCTGATAGTTGGGGGCAACTTCTACGCTTCCTCATCCTTCTGAGGAAGTGTATGAGTACAATTTAGATGATATTGAAGAGGTCGAATGCACTCAAGTGGATTACCTAGGTAAAGGTGTTAGTCAGGAGTCAAGTATTTGGTCCAAAAAAAAGGAGAGAAATGAAAACATAAGGCAACATTAGAGTCAAAGCTAATAGAAGCCGGTAAAGATATCAGCAAGTTAGCAAAGATGTTGATTAAGAAACACACTCTTTCTGATTATATGGATGCATGTTTGGAGAAGTTGGAGACATTGGGTTTGGATGAGTCGGATGCAAAATACGAAATAACGCTTTTGCTTTTTGGTGAACTGTGGGTATGTCTTAAGACACAAAATTGTGAGAAATGGGTTAAGAATGCGGGAGCCAAGCATGAACTGTTTAACTAAGATTGTGCTTTGATTTTTTTTTATTTGGGGTTGGAAGTTATGTTATGGATTTGGTGGATTTGATGTAGATGTTTTGTTGGATTTTGTGGATTTGATGTGGATGTTTTGTTGAATTTTGTGGATTAATGTGGATATTTTTTGGATGTTATGTTATGGATTTTTTTTTTTCATTCTCTTTTGCGATAATATAGTTATTTTTTATGTTATCATAAGTACCTTATGGATTCGGACGATAAGATTATAGTTTTCATGATCTTTTGTTGATATTGGGTTTCATTAGCTTCAAGAATAAATGTTGAAAGGATAATAGACTTGAATTTGAAATTAACCGGTCATGCATACACGTAAGAATTGTTGCGTGGTACCTCTACACAATGTCATGAGATGATGGGTCTTTCACGTGATGCATTTATACTATTATGCAATCATTTTAAACAAAAAAATTGGTTGCAAGGTGGTAGGACAATAAGTGATGTGTCTAAATATTCACAGGTTTTACACATGTATTTTCACCAAATTTTCACCCAAAATCATGTTTTTATCTTGGTTTTATCACGGTTTGGCTTCCTTTGTTGATACTTGCAGGTTTTTAGGGTAAAAAGTGAAAAGAAGGGAAAAACGGCAGAAAAGACAAGGAACTGAAGACTTTCAGAGCTGTTTCAGATGCAGTATGGCCCCGCTCAGGCAGTTCACGGCCGTGCGTAAGTCCAAGGTCAACAAGTCAACATTTCCAAGTCAACAGGAGGCAAAAAGACAAGCTTACTAGGTTGCACAGGTGTGCCATCCACATGCATGGCCGTGCCCAAGGTCAACACGTATTCAGGAATGTTCCAGAACCGACCAAACCTACAAGACAGTTGCACAAACAGACAAGCACGGGCGTGCCCCTCCCGAGGGCAGACAGTTTCTACGTGAAAGGACTCTACAACAGCACCTGCTGTCGAGCATGGGCGTGCCAAACCCCTTTCCACGATCGTGCACCCCCTGAAATGCCTATAAATAGAGACCTCCACTCCACATTTTGGTATCCCATTCCACCCGAATCTCCCTCACATTTCTGCTATCTTAGGGTCTTGTAAGTGACATTTGGAGCTTGGTATCACTCCATAAACACTACAAGAGTGTGAGCTTGAGAGAAATCATTTCAAATCATCCCGAAAACCCTTTAAATCCTTTAACAACCATCACTATGTTTTCATTGCAAAACCAACTTAGTGTACTTGTTGTAATGCCAATTCTTGGCTAGGATTTTTGGGTGTTGCTAGGGTAAAAACTACTTTGTTATGGATTATATAGTTTTTATTTATTGAGTGGTGTTTTGTGTTCTCGTTTAATTCTTTCTACTTTGAACTTTTTTTTGGAGAATTAATTAAACTATCATATAGTATTTGGTCTTGTGGGTGTTTTGATAAGAAGTCGAAGGACTTATGAGTGTACCCATGGTGTGTAACAACCCATGCACTTGTAAGCTAACCTAATTATACGAGTAGTGATTAGCCCATATGTGTTAGGAAATTCTCAAACTTTGTGGCTTAAACCTCTATTATCAAAATCTCCCTTAGGGTCGGTACGCTCTTTATACTTGGTCCTAGTGATAAGCCAAGACTTGGTCGTGCGACTTAGCTTCATGGTCTATGTGTTAGCTTTGGTTACAGAGGGTTATATCTATTCGTTAGGGTCTGAATGTGTGTGCGAGTTTAATTGGAATATTATGGCCTATAAATACGAGTTCAAGAAACGAGTTTTAGGAAGGTTTTTAATGGTTAATCGATTAATTGACAGCTAGAACACATTTAATCAATTAATTTCATAAGTATGGAAGGTAGAATAGATTAGGGCGCTCAATAATGATGTTTGAATTCAAAAATGGGCACGTTTAAGCTTGGTAATTGTCGTGGGTCTTGAAACCGGTCGAACCGGACCTGATTTGGGGATGTTCGATCACGAAGGAAGGGAAGAAGAGCTTAAATGGGTTTCTTATTGGGCTGAAATGTTGGGCCTCTCAAGTGGGTTTGAACGGGGTTTAGTTTCGGTTAAGGGTAATGGGTTAAATGGATAATAGATGATTATGGATAGATATTAAGTAAAAAAGGACTACATATAAATCTCTACATCCTTGTTGCAGTTGACTATGTTTCCTAATGGGTCAAAACACAAGCGCTACCAACAAACGATGCCAGAGTTGTCGTCAAGTTTCAGAAGGCTCTTTTTGGTCGGTTCGGTGTACCAAAGGCTCTCGTCAGCGATAGAGGAACCCACTTTTGGAATAAGCAGTTAGAGAAAGCATTACAGAGATATGGTTGTCAACAAAGGTTCTCCACTCCTTATCATCGCCAAGCCAATGGTCAGGTAGAAGTCACTAATCGAGTCATAAAGAGGATTCTTGAAAGAACCGTGGGGGTAGACAGAAAAGATTGGGTCGACCGTCTAAACGATGCACTTTGGGCACTACGTACAACATACAAGACCCTGATTGGTACTACACTATACAGACTCGTGTACGGAAAGGCATGTCATTTTCTGATAGAAGTGGAGCACGGAGCTTATTAGGCATTGAAAGCAGCAAATTATGATCCTGATGATGTCAAGAAACACCGACTTTTTCAGCTTCATGAACTTGAAGATCTTCACCAACAAGCTTATGATAACTCCCTCATCTACAAAGAAAAGACCAAGAAATTCCACGACTAAAGACTTAGAAGAAAGGAGCCATTTCAAGAAGGTCAGAAAGTGTTACTTTACAGCTCGAGACTTAAGCTCTTTCCTGGGAAACTGAAGTCGAGATTGACCGTGCCATACTTAAGCTCTAGCCCTTGTCATGGTTTTGGCGAAGGAAGCTGGTTGAAGGCAAGTGGGACACTCTTGGGCAGTCTTGGAATGAAGAAGACAGACCAGATGTCACGGTTTCCACCGAGGAAGTTTGGCAAAGGAAGAAAATATAGCCACAAAGAGTCATTATACCAGAGAATAAGCTTCACTAAAAGCATTACCCTTGAAAAAAATTAATTTGAGGAATAAGTCAAAATGCTCCGCAATAAACGGGCTGAAAGAAAACAGCTGTATTTGAAGATATAGTTTTAGGACATTCCTAGCGGGGATTATTAGGTGGAAGACCAAACAGTTCGCATAGTAAGGATGTCAGGGCAATAAGTCTTCGGGGGAGGAGTTTCACAAGCCCACTATTCAGAGTTCGAAATTCACCCATCATGCCTGAGCAACTACCCGAGCCAAACATGACAGTAGACACCCATCCTGCCCAACTATCACTTTATCATTTTCACCCAATGAAAGACCTTTTGATTAACAGTTTCTCACCCATATACAGCGGTGGAGATTTGATTTGCACACAGGCCTATGATCTGTGCGTGCCTTGGGCTGAATCTGAGTGATCACCCCCAAATAACACCCAAGTGAAATAATAGAAACAGTGCGAAATATATGAAGTAGATACTTTAGGGACGTTTTATTAGGCACGCCAAGACTATCTGGAATATCTACCAAGGATGTATTGAGTAGGTCGGACTCTTAGGAGATGGGTTCTTTGTGACTTGTCACTTTATACCCACTTGTTTTTATTCTACCGTCTTTGCCTAGGTTTGGTTTGCTTGGGGACAAGCAAACGTCTAAGTGAGAGGTGTTGTGATGTGTCTAAAAATTCACAGGTTTTACACACGTATTTTCACCTATTTTCACCCAAAATCATGCTTTTATCATGGTTTGGCTTCCTTTGTTGATAATTGCAGGTTTTAAGGGTAAAAAGTGAAAAGAAGTGAAAAACGGCAGAAAAGACAAGGAATTGAAGACTTTTGGAGCTGTTTCAGATGCAGCACAGCCACACTAAACCAGTGCACTACCGTGCATAAGTCCAGGGTCAACAAGTCAACATTTCTAAGTCAACAGGAGGCAAACGGACAAGCATACTGGGTTGCACGAGCGTGCCATCGACATGCACGACCGAGCTCAATGTCAACGCGTATTCAGGAATGTTTCAGAACCGACCAAACTGACAAGATGGTTGCATGAACAGCTAAGCACAGGCGTGCCAACCTTTGGCACGGGTGTGCACCTCCTGACGACAGATAGTTTCTGTGCGAAAGGACTCTGCAACAGTACCTGCTATCGAGCATGGGCGTGCCAAACCCCATTGCACGGCCATGCACCCCTAGAAATGCCTATAAATATAGTCCTCCACTCCACATTTTAGTATCCCATTCCACCTGAATCTCCCTCACATTTATGCTATCTTAGGGTCTTGTAAGTGACCTTTGGAGCTTGGAATCACTCCATAAAAACTACAAGATTGTGAGCTTGAGAGAAATCGCTTCAAATCATCCCAAAAACTCTTTAAATCCTTTAGAAACCATCAGTATGTTTTCATTGCAAAATCAACTTAGGGTAGTTGTTGTAATGGCAATTCTTGGCTAGGATCTTTAGGTGTTGCTAGGGTAAAGACTACTTTGGTATGGATTATATAGTTTTTATTTATTGAGCGGTGTTTTGTGTTCTTGTTTAATTCTTTCTACTTTAAACTTTGTTTGACAAATTAATTAAACTATCATCTAGTATTTGGTCTTATGGGTGTTTTGATAAGAAGTGGAAGGACTTATGAGTGTTCCCATGGTATGTAACAAACGCTGCACTTGTAAGCCATCCTAGTTCCACGAGTAGTGATTAGCCCATTTATGTTAGGAAACTCTCACACTTTGTGGCTTAATCCTCTATTATAAAAATCTCACTTAGTGTCGGTACGGTCTTTATACTTGGTCCTAGATAAGCCAAGACTTGGTCGTGCGACTTAGCTTCATGGTCTATGTGTTAGCTTTGGCGCAGACCAAGAATTGGTGAACCCGTGTTGGAAGCGGACGGTCTTTATCCTCTTCCATTACTATATTTCCGCACAATTAGTAATAGGTCAATCACTTTTTGAAAAGATAACTAATTCAAGTAGAGAATGAGCGTGAGCGGGTTAGCCACGACACCTCTATGAGGTCAAGAGGTAGCTTGTTTGGCTATGCTCCGGCCGCCGGAAACTCATTCATAAAAGTCTAAAGTAGTCTGATGTCATTATCGCAACATGGGGAGGTGGGTTCTTCACGGTTAGGTATATACAGTCTCGGGTGACCCTCCCCTTATTGTTGTGAGGTGATCTTACCAGTTTGGGACACCGTCAATTTAACCAACGACAACACAAATCGTCTTCATAGTTATGCAAAAATACACATCTTCATAGTATGTGGTGATGCGCATCTAGAAGTTATGCTCTAGTATGCATCTTGGACACACCACTTAAGTTAATATTTACTGTTAGTCCATTCCAAGGTCAGTTGGATCCCTAAGAAACACTTCTCTTAGATTATTTATTTTTACTTCGGTTATTCTCGCTCTTTCTCATTTTTTTCTTTACTTTTATTCTAAGCAACTTAAAGCTGAGTATGGGAAGTCGTGTCTTAGGGTTTGATACTCGGTACTTCCTTGAGTCTATACTACACTCGATAGGTACACTTGCCTATTGTGTGGGTTTAGAACAATCAACGTTTATCGTTTTTATAAATTTAAAACTTGAACAAGTGTCTCAACTTCCTATCTTAATTTCCTTTTTCCATCGAGTCTTAGCATTCCCACCGGGAACTTGCCAATTTAAGAAAAAGAGGTTTAAGTGCTTTAATCCACACGACACCAATAAGCTTGGAAGAAAAGCTGGCTGTGTTTTTTTATGGTTATTGGTCATAATGAATGTTTTAACATGGTTAAACAAAGGTTTCAACACTCAACAGAAACAATTCATAGATGTTTTCATGAGGTCCTAAAGGCAATGATGAATTTCTCAAGAGAAGTTATAGTTCCAACATCTTCTAATCTAAACGCAAATACATTCGAATGACATAGAAGGCTAAATGAAATATCTCCTAGAGCAATAGGTGCCTTAGATGGAACTCTTATACATGCAATTATGCATGTTAATCAACAAACACATTACAGGGAAAGAGGAAACGGTGAATGATTTCAAAATGTCTTAGCAATTTGTGCCTTTGATATGATATTCACATTCATATGGGCCGGATGGGAGGGCATTGCACATGATTCACGAGCTTTAAAAGAAGTTGCATTCAACCCAAATTCTGGTCTTCCTTTCCAGCCACAAGGTTTTTAACCATTCTTCAATGTTCATTTCACACATTATTTGTTTTTATATGATAGTTTTGATACTTATATAGATAAGTATTACCTTTGTGACATTGCGTACACCAATACTTGTGGATTTATGACTCCCTACTGTAATACAAGGTATTGGTTAGCCAATTTTCGATGACAACATGCATTAACTAAGGAAGAAAGATTCAATCATGCTCGCGCAGTCGCGCACAACTAAGAAATGTCATTGAATGTGCATATGGTTTTTTGAAGGCAAGATTCCCAATCTTAAAGCAAATTCTTTTCTAGTACAAAGAGACATAGTGAGTGCATGTTTCGCCATCTATAGTTTTATAAGGAAATACAATATTTATGATCAGTTATTTATGGACTATGATGAGAACACGATGTTTCATGAAATGCAAAGTGGGGAAAATGATGGCCTGTTAGTTCAAGAAGTAGAGTGAGGTTCACAAGACATTAATTATATGAATACTTTACGTTACCAGATTGCTAATCTGTTGCTTTCAAATGATTCGAATTAAACTTGTATGAAGAGTAATAATTTCTATTTGGACTTCATATGTTGTGTTATTTCTATTTGGATTTTGGTATGCTTACATGCATTTTGAAAGATTTATGTGTAACTTGGATTTTTTATGACGTTTTGTATTTTCCTTTTATAATTTTCATCAATTTGTACACTATTCAGAGCTTCGCCAAACAGATACATTTCATTAAGCACATATAGTTAGAGGGACAAAATAGTCATTCTGCACAGTCATTTAGAGATACAACCAAACAACTCTTATGGTTCATCACTTTACTGGTTGAGAGTCTCTTACCTATTCAGACGTCTTACTGGTTCACCATCCATATGATTCAAGAAAAGGCGAAAATGCCTTAAGTGATAGTTTATTTTCCTTGTACTAACAAGACTCTCCTATTTTGTTTAATCATCTATTATCCCCAATTTAGACTTGTAATTCATGCATGGCTACCCATACCATTGTCTTGGTAAGGTTTATATCCATCTTCGTCATACTACCATTGTGGCGATGCACTTGTGTCCATAGCCAGCTATTTTTCTTAGTATTACTCGCCCGGCCCATATGACTCAAGATGTGGTAATTTATTCTAACTTTAAGCTTCACGGGGATCATAATAGTTTACCAAATTCCTCGACAACTCAATATAGCGTAATGTTTGAACCTTGACTAAGGTCCTTGTCTAACTAGTGCTTTTCCCTAATTGACTCTTGACAATGAAGGTCATTTCTATCAAATATGCATTATAGTTCAAGATTTCCATTGTGAAGCTCACATGGATAGTTTTCAACCATAGATATGTATGTACAATTTCATATATCTTATTCAATATCTAAATGAGTTTAAAGTCATCAAGTTACTTACTTTATACATGCTTCTTCTTTACCTCGTTTCGATACTCCTTGACCAACTGAAGTCTCTTGTACTCACACCTAGATGCGTAATCCACATTGGTGATTAAAAACATGTTCTCAGACATTATTCATATAACCACACAAGTTTTCATCAAAATTGTCAATGTCCAAATACGATTTAGTTTATTGTGGCATTTCATCAAACACCTTGTAGGTGTTATTTTCCTAGAGTTATCTTTAGGACTTGGGGACCTCATGGATACACAAATATTCAAGATTATTACCTCTAGCAAGTTAGTATTACTTTCTAGTTTAAAAATTTACAACTTCATGCTTAGAAGATGCTACAATTACAAATTAGGTGTGGTCCTCAACTAATGACAAAACCTTCCTTTCATATATTCAACAATTTCACATGAATCACACAAATCATGCATGTATTAGCATCTTTTTTACTAGTTTAAACATGATTAAGGTCCCCTTACGCTAGAGAAACCTCTAAGGATTACTAATTTAACATTTACAAAACACCCAATAATTCTCATCCTGTTCGGACTTGAAGTATACATCAAATTAAACCAAATAATTGATACATTTAGGTGTTTTTGACCTTAGATGATACCTTTTTGCTTAATGCACGGATTTCCCCTTTGATTTTGGCTTAATTCGAGTAAGAATTGGAGGCTTTAGGTTTGTGTGTCTGTTTCTGTAACACCCCAACCGATGGCGGAAACATCGGGATATCACGTATTGATGATTGTTTAGTAGCTCATGGTAAATAATAATTTCAATAATTGATTTAATTACATTACATACAATTGTTCTACAAGAATTTGTACATCAAAATGAATAATACTAAATACACATCTTCAAGCATTAACTCTAATCTTCAAGCAAGCTATAACCTGAAACATGTTAAGTTTGATAATATTTTGGGTCAACAAAAGTTGGTGAGAATTACATAGGTTTGATAATTGAATAAAAACTTGTATAATTCGAGTGTCATGGCAAGTCTAGTCCATATGTGAAAACAAAACAATCGGGTAAATCGAGTGCATAATAAAACCTTGTGACTAGAATATTGTGGTCCATCCCATACGCTCATGGTTCACTCGATTATGTTATAAATTCGATAACAATCACCCACGCTACCTATGTAGGAGGTACACGAATCCGGGTGGGATTGTCAGTCCAATAGATCTATCATTGTATACCGTCGGCTGATCAATGTTAATGATTATGCTAGAATAATGTGCTTACCCTAGTAATGTTTAAGACATAATGCAACATAGAATAACACATAGACACTTATGATTGAATTGTAAATTGAATGTTGTAACATGTTTCACCCAAAAATAAAAATAAAAAAGGGGCTATGTAAAACTCACCTTAGGTGCTTAATGAGTTCGTGAGTTTTCTTGAGCGTGCAAACACTTAGTAATAATGCCTTGGAAAACTCGGAACTAGCTAGAGGAGATAATGATGGATGAAAACTTTAGTATGTGGGAGATGGGATAATAATGTTTTTTTTTATTTAATGTTATAAAGAGTTGAATGATAGGCTATTGTATTTATATTGTAGAAATTGGAGTTGTAATTAGGGACTACTTTGACTAGGCTAGAATTTAGGAACAATTTTGACTTGACTAGAAGACCATATTTACTAACACTTTGACTTGACTAGTAGACCATATTTACTAACACTTTGACTTGACTTAACTAAGAGACTACGTTTGACTTTTCAGGTTTGACTAAGGGACCTTCAAAGGGTTTAAGTTTAATTGGTTTTAATTAACATCACAAAACACCAAATGGTGTTGTGGTTTGTGTGGTGTGGTTAAGGTTTAGCCCGCCAGGGACTCGAGTTCGAATCCTGGCTCAGGCAAACATTTTTTTAACGTTTTTAAATCAGAATTTTTAATAAAATCCAATTTAATATTGGTTATAAGTCATTATTTAAACAAAAAAAATTAATAAAATGGATGGGAAAGATAATGTAAACATGAATCGGATGAATAAACGAGGGAGTTCTATATATATATAAAAAAATTGTGTGATGTTACAGTCTCCCCTACTTTTAGGAACTTCGTCTCGAAGTTTATTAAAAACACAGGGTTGAGGATGATTAGGTAGAAATTAAGTCAACTGGGGTTTGGAAAATTTGGGTTAAGGCACAACATGAATTTATAGGTAATAGAATAATCTGTTTCGAATAATTTGGATAAAAGGTTTGATATGTGTGAGTTTTAAGGGTTGGATTAGGTTTGTCTGAAATAGCAAGGAGAATAAGAATCTAGCAAAACACTAAACTTAAGTGTTAGGGAAGAAATGCATGAGTTGATTGACTATAGAAAGACTAAATGAACTACCAGGTAACTAGAGTTTATAATTGATTATCTACCGAAAACCTTGATAGAATTCCACACTACCTTAACCTACCTGTAAATTCATGATTACGTTCCGGACCGCAATCACCAATTTACCTTACATTAGGGTTTTGTGTCCTTCTATGACTCTAAACACATATGTAAGTAATGCAAAATAACCTTGTGATTGAATCTTTGTATCAATGAGTCTAATAAATCTTTGTATCAAATTACATGTATGATGTATCCAAAAATGAGTCCAACTGTTGAGCAGGAAAAGACCTCTACCAGTCAGTGAGTAGGAACCTCTACCGATTGTTGAGCAGGTGCGATAGCCTCTACCAGTCATTGAGCAGGTTATTAGAACCTCTACCGACTGTTGAGCAGGCATGATGACCTCTACTAATCGTTGAGCAGGTTGTTAGGTACTCTACTAACTGTTGAGCAAGTACTTCATCCTCTACCAGTTGTTTGATTAAGTGTAACAATTGTTTTTTATTTAACACATAAGTTGCAAGTTCGTAATATATATATGTAAGTAAGTTTGTAAATGCATCAAGTATAGCATGCTAGTTGTAATAGAGTTGCCCTAGACAAGATTAATGAATCTAGGTGTGTTTATAGCAAATACTTTATATTCCATGATTTCAAGTATCATGAATAATCAAATGTTCAAGTAGATAATCAAATCCTCATGTATAACTAAGAATCAAGTTTGATGCAACGAACAATCAAGTTTTCAATAGTCTGATTATCATAGGGATCAAGTTCATGTTCTAGAAGGTGAAGAATATGAATTTAGTTCTTGAGAGGATGATGAAGAACTCAAAGCATCATCAAGGTTATGAAAGATAGTGAACGTGCAAATAGTTAATAAAGGGTTTATTTTATAGTAAGGAGATTATGTAGCAGTGTAAATCGTGGGGTTTGGATCAAAGGTTAGAATCTAGCGTATGAGAAAACATGATTGTGATAAATACCAAAAATTGTAAAAGTTCGAACAAGTTGAAAATAATTAGGTGGCAATGGAGATTAAATTTTGTTCATGAGGATGGAAAGATCTTATCATTTTTCTTTTTAAAACTGGTTTCTTATATAAAACAAAAGTTGCTAAATAGTATAAACTAAATGGCTTTAGATCAGAATATTTTAGTTTAGTCGAAGATTTTAAACACGATGTTAGGTTTTATAGATCAAGGTGACGTTATATCAAAAATCCTTTGTTATGCTAATGAATAAACATTTGGATTTAGAAATTAAGTTTAAGGATATCTTATAACAAAAATATGTATTTTCCATGGTTTATAGGTGATGAAAATTTTGACAATATCAAGAAATCTTTAGTGTTGGGCTAGGGTCTACCCAAGTTATGAGGTTACAATTTAAAAATATGTAACATGTTGAAAAATGAAATAATATGATTTGGGGAGGGTGTTGAAAATAATCAATCATGTGGCTAAGATGCTAAGATGAAATGTTCTACAAGAATTTGTACATCAAAATGAATGATACTAAATACACATCTTCAAGCATTAACTCTAATCTTCAAGCAAGCTATAACCTGAAACATGTTAAGTTTGAAAATATTTTGGGTCAACAAAATTTGGTGAGAATTACATAGGTTTGATAATTGAATAAAAACTTGTACAATTCGAGTGTCATGGCAAGTCTAGTCCATATGTGAAAACAAAACAATCGGGTAAATCGAGTGCATAATAAAACCTTGTGACTAGAATATTGTGGTCCATCCCATACGCTCATGGTTCACTCGATTATGTTATAAATTCGATAACAATCACCCACGCTACCTATGTAGGAGGTACACGTATCCGGGTGGGATTGTCAGTCCAATAGATCTATCATTGTATACCGTCGGCTGATCAATGTTAATGATTATGCTAGAATAATGTGCTTACCCTAGTAATGTTTAAGACATAATGCAACATAGAATAACACATAGACACTTATGATTGAATTGTAAATTGAATGTTGTAACATGTTTCAACCAAAAAAAAAGGGGGGGGGCTATGTAAAACTCACCTTAGGTGCTTAATGAGTTCGTGAGTTTTCTTGAGCGTGCAAACACTTAGTAATAATGCCTTGGAAAACTCGGAACTAGCTAGAGGAGATAATGATGGATGAAAACTTTAGTATGTGGGAGATGGGATAATAATGTTTTTTTTATTGAATGTTATAAAGAGTTGAATGGTAGGCTATTGTATTTATAGTGTAAAATTTGGAGTTGTAATTAGGGACTACTTTGACTAGGCTAGAATTTAGGAACAATTTTGACTTGACTAGAAGACCATATTTACTAACACTTTGACTTGACTAGGAGACCATATTTACTAACACTTTGACTTCACTTGACTAAGAGACTACGTTTGACTTTTCAGGTTTGACTAAGGGAACTTGAAAGGGTTTAAGTTTAATTGGTTTTAATTAACATCAGAAAACACCAAATGGTGTAGTGGTTTGTGTGGTGTGGTTAAGGTTTAGCCCGCCAGGGACTCGAGTTCGAATCCTGGCTCAAGCAAACATTTTTTTAACGTTTTTAAATCAGAATTTTTAATAAAATCCAATTTAATATTGATTATAAGTCATTATTTAAACAAAAAAAAAATTAATAAAATGGATGGGAAAGATAATGTAAACATGAATCGGATGAATAAACAAGGGAGTTCTATATATATAAAAAAAATTGTGTGATGTTACAGTTTCTATGGAGGCCGATCTCCTAGACTTGGTTTTGGCCTCCCATAAGAATTAGACTTGGTTTCTGCCAAGAATGAGGCCCCTGTGAATTTTCTCACGGACCCTATGGAAGGGAGATCTACTCTGCGACTAGTGGATCTGCTTGTTTTTTGTTAGGCTGGGGGGAAACGGGCTTTTGTGGACCATACTGGGATATCTCCTTTGGTTGGTTTGAGGGAAAATGGGTTTGTAGCTGGACAAGCATCGAGAAAGGCAGAATCAAAGAAAGTGGATAAGCACGCTAAAGCTTATGTAGAGAACCAACATGTTTTTGTCCCCTTGGCCTTTGATACCTTCTGCTCCCTAGCACCAGAAGCTATTCGTTTCTTGACCAGGGTCCAACGGGTTATCCACAACAATAGTTCATCTCCAAGGGGCATGAGTTTGTATTTGGTATATTAGGTTTCGCAATTCAGAAAGGGTTGGCATCGCAACTTGTTGCCAGTCTACCTTCTATTTTGATGTATTGTGACAGGTTTAAGAAATGAAATAAAGTAATTATTAATAATAACTATTGCATTTTGGCAAATTTGGCCCCTCCATAACCCACAAGTGTTTAATTTAGTTGAACCCATTAACTAAGTTGTCTCCTACAATGGGTTTTAGTCTTGTTTAGCTAACACGGCTAACAAGGTTATGTCCCTAAATTTGGAATTTCGTTAAAGTCGCATTTCATTCGGTTCAATTAAAATCCATGTGTTCTTATATTATCATAAAATACGATTTTGAAGTTTTGGGGTGTTACAGGCTCGACTCAGATCGAATCACCGACCTGAACATTGTTGGAGATGTTATCTTTGTCAGCCCACATATAGGCCTAGCCCAGTATGATTAACTTGTTGATTAAGTTTAGCATAGGATTTAACCTAATTAGGAGTCTATATATATATATATATATATATATATATATATATCTTGTACTTGTATTTTTCTTATCACTCAACAAAACGAAAACCCACATACCCCCGTGGATGTAGGCCAGCTTATACCAAACTATGTAAATCTTCATGTCCGTGTGCGTGCGTGTGTTCTCGATCCTAACAACTGTTATCAGAGCCATGGCTCTTGATCGAAGAAGAAGAACATACCTACACCATAGCCATCAATCCCACCCTCCTGCCCCACCAGAACTGTCAACCACCATTTTCTCCTGCTGTACCCTTCCTTGTCGTCACTTCTGTCGCATCCAGATTAGGGTTCAACCTTCTCTAACCCATCAGTCGCCGCCATACTTATACCCGGTTAGGTCTTTTTCGGCCTCCTCCCCTTCACTCTCACAGCAGCCACCACCGTACCCCTAGGGTTCTGCCGCTGCTCCACGAAACCCGACCTTTTGCTGTTCATGAAGCCGAACCATACCAGACCAGACCAGAAGTAGGTATGGGTTCTCTATTGATGTTGGCATAGAACTTTGTGTTTGGTGTTTGTTTTTTTGGTGAACATAGTGCGTGTTTGTTTGTGGTTAGTCTAAGAAGAATAAAGGAGCATAATTGTTGATGGAAAAAGAAAGGTCAAACTTTTATAAAGTTGGTCAAATTTTTGTGATATTTGACTTTTATTTTTAGGGGTCAAAGAAGAGTTATTTATTGGATAGTTTCCTAGATATTTAGACAAATACAATGTTTGAAGAAGGAAAAGTCAAAGTTGAGAACTTTGATGCAATAGAACTAAGGTTGGTAGAAGATGCAAATCAAGGATTTGCTTATACAGAAGGAGTTAGATGTTGCACTATACCATCCCCCTGGAACCATAACGAAAGAATGGACAACTCTTGAACACAAAGTATAGTCAACAATTAGGCTTACTCTCTCCATGAATGTAGCTTCCCACATTCTGGAACAAACCACATCACGTGGGATTACGGAAGCTTTGTCCAACCTGTACAAGAAGCTTTCTCCTGCAAACAAGATGTTTCTGATATAGGAGTTAGCCAACATCAGAATGAAAGAGGGAACTTCTGTAATTGAGCATGTTAATTTATTTAAATAATATTTGGCACGTTTGTCTGGTGTTAACTTCAAGATTGATGATGAATTGCAGGCTCGTCTATTGTTATCCTTGTTACCTGACAGTTGGTCAAGCACAATCACAGCAGTCACATGGTGTGACACCCGTCAAAATCACAGGTCATATTCGTACACTTGATGACACATATACATTGTGCATGACATTTCATTTTACATGTTTCAATACAATTGGGCCATACAGGGTCTCAACAAGTCAATTTCAATGCTTACAATCTAGCATTAGGTCCACTAGTAGGAGCAATTTCAGAACATATAGAATAGCTCATGATAAGCTATAGAGAGATCATACCAAAAACCCTAGTTTGGGAAACTCATACGATTATACATAACATTTCAATTGTGATTCAATCAAGGACAATATCAAACAATGTCCATACATGAGGATCATCCGAATACAATGTCCAAAATCGACTAGTAAGACAACTAGTTAAAAAGTATATATTGTGCACACAATTATAGTATCTTGTATTATATAGACTTGTACAATGACCCTTCTTAACATCTAATTATAACAAGGGATCAAGTATTTATACAAGATGTATATTAAAATGTTCAAATATATATATATATATATATAGACACACACACACATATATACATGTGTGATGACACATACACACATGTGATATATTAACGAACCCAAGAGGAACACAAACAGCATTTGAGGGAAATTCTCAATTTGCTTAAGAGCGAGAAACTGCATGCCAAATTTTCTAAATGTGAATTCTGGATTCGTGAAGTTCACTTCCTTGGTCACGTTATGAAAGAAAAGGGCATACATGTCGATCCAACCAAGATTGAAGCGATAAAAAATTGGGCTAGACCCGATACCCCAACCGAAGTTTGACAATTTCTAGGGTTAGCTGGCTATTATCGTCGATTCATTGAAAACTTTTCAAAAATAGCCCAGTCCCTAACAGTCTTGACAAAAAAAGACAAGAAATTCGAATGAGGAGATTCGCAAGAATCAGCTTTCCAGCTTTTGAAGCACAAGTTATGCAGTGCACCGATCCTCTCGTTGCCAGAAGGAACGGAAGATTTTGTGGTCTATTGCGATGCATCTCACCAAGGTCTCGGTTGTGTCCTAATGAAGAGGAACAAGGTTATTGCCTATGCCTCACGCCAACTCAAGGTGCAAGAACAGAACTACACAACCTATGATTTAGAATTGGGTGCAGTAGTGTCCGCACTCAAGATTTGGAGACACTACCTCTGTGGGACTAAGTGTACTATCTTTACTTACCATAAGAGCTTGCAACATATCTTTCACCAGAAGGATCTGAACATGCGTCAAAGACAATGGGTTGAGCTACTCAATGACTACAACTGTGAGATTAAGTACCATCCAGGGAAGGCAAATGTCGTAGAAGACGCATTAAGCCGAAAGGAGCGTGCCAAGACATTGCGTGTCCGTGCGTTGGGCATGACCATTCATACCGACCTCACAGCCCATATTCATCAGGCCCAGCAAGAAGCTCTCAAGGATAGTAATATCGGGCATGAAGCTATATACAGTCAGTTGGTCAGTTAGAGACAAGACCTGACGGGACAAAATATTTCTTGAACGGAATATGAGTTCCATTGTATGGAGGATTGTGTGATACAGTTATGGATGAAGCACACAAGTCCAAGTACTCAAAAACCCCGGTGCGGATAAGATGTATAAGGACCTCAAGGAGTTCTATTGGTGGCCTAACCTCAAGGGTTGCATTGCGACCTATGTCAAACATTATTTAACATGTTCAAAGGTCAAGGCCGAATACCAGAAGCCTTCAGGTATGCTTCACCAACCAGAGTCTCCTGTTTAGAAATGGGAACAAATTTCCATGGACTTCAACACCAAATTGCCAAAGACACCTCGTGGTCATGATACAATCTGGGTAATTGACGATCGTCTGACAAGGTCTGCACATTTCTTTCCCATCAAGGAAACAGACAAGACGGAGAAATTATCTAGAATATAAATCAATGAAATTGTGTCCAGACACGGTGTGCCTATCTCCATAATCTCTGATCGAGATAGTCTTTTTACTTCAAGGTTTTGGCAATCATTGCAAGAAGCCCTTGGTTCCCGACTGGATTTGAGTACTGCTTACCATCCTCAGATAGATGGACAAAGCGAAAGGACCATTCAGACACTGGAAGATATGCTTCATGCTTCTGTGATCGATTTTGGAGGAAATTGGGATACGCATTTGCAGTTGATTGAATTTTCCTACAATAACAGTTATCACACTAGTATCAAACCAGCACCTTTCGAAGCGTTGTATGGACACAAGTGTCGATCCCCATTGTGTTGGGCAGAAATAGGGGACAAGAAGATGATAGGTCCCGAACTCATTCAGGAGACGACTGACAAGATTTTTCAGATCCGAGACAGACTAAAAGCTGCCAGGGACAGGCAAAAGAGCTATGCAGACCAGAGGCGTAAACCCTTACAATTTCAAGTGGGTGACAGAGTCTTGCTCAAAGTATTCATCAGGAGTACCCAGAATCGAAAAACGTGGGAAGCTCAATCCCAGATACATAGGTCCATTCGAGATTATTGCACGAATCGGACTAGTTGCATACAAGCTCAAACTACCCAAAGAACTCAGTGAAGTGCATGACACATTTCACGTTTCGAATCTCAAAAAGTGTCTTCCTGATGAGTCATTGGTCATCCCACCAGAGGAGATCTACATTGACAAACAACTCCATTTCATAGAAGAGCCACTAGAGATAAAAGATTGGAAGATTCAGAAACTTCGTCGCGGTCAGGTCAAACTAGTCAAGGTGCATTAGAACTCCAAACGCGGACCCGAGTACACTTGGGAGCGTGAGAACCAAATGAAATGCAAGTACCCACATCTCTTCCAGGAGACCCACAGTTCAGATGACCAACACCAAAAATTTCGCCGACGAAATTCCTCTAACAGGGGGAGAATGTGACACCCGTTGAAATCACAGGTCATACCCGTACACGTGACTACACGTATACATTGTGCATGACATTTCATTTTACATGTTTCAATACAATTGGGCCATATAGGGTCTCAACAAGTCAATTTCGATACTTACAGTCTAGCATTAGGTCCACTAGAAGGAGCAATTTCAGAACATGTAGAATAGCTTATGATAAGCTATAGAGAGATCATACCAAAAACCCTAGTTTGGGAAACTCATACGATTATACATAAAATTTCAATTGTGATTCAATCAAGGACAAAATCAAATAATGTCCATACACGAGGGTCATCCGAACACAATGTCCAAAAACAACTAGTAAGACAACTAGTTAAAAAGTATATATTGTGCACACAATTATATTATCTTGTATTATATAGACTTGTACAAAGACCTTTCTTAACATCTAATTATAACAACGGACCAAGTATTTATACAAGATGTATTTTAAAATGTTCAAAAATATATATACACACACCCATATATAGATGTGTGACGACACATACACACATGTGTATGTGTGATTTTTAGTTCCCCAAAGATTATACTCTTTGTATGCTAATGAGCCATCATCTCAAATCAATAGATTCTTCTTTAAATAGCCAAACATATCCTTACTTATTCCTCCTATAATAGTTGACTTACCAAAGCTAATTATCTTCCACATACATACAATACACACACACCACACATGCATGTGTGTGTAGTATTTGAATGAAGCACTCAAGTCACATGCACAAGTATCATCCTCCCATACCTAGACCATACATCAAAATGGAAAAGATCTCTTAACCTTCATGCATGAGAGAAAGAAGTTGACTTACCACATTAGCCATCCAACACTTTCCCATGCACCAAGATCTTGAACATCCAACACCATTCCTTGGATTACACTAATGTAGTAAGTAATCATGTCCCTCATATGAATTGACTTAACACAAACCTCTCAAACACCCTCAAATTTTCGGCTCCCCCATCCCAAGAAACACCATGCATGCATCACATCTACTTGCACCACCATCTTAGCCATAAACTAACTTTCCAAGACCTTTCACTAATACAGAAAGATGCTTTCCATACACTTTGGAAAAGGGATCAAACCTTACCATAATTTCTATTATTAAAAGGGACTAAGGATTAGAAGGAAAGATGCACCAAACAATTAACACCCTCATCTCTTTCTCCCTCTCCGTCTCGGCCGCTACACCACCGCCGAACAACACCACCACACGGTCACCCCACCACTACAAACCACCACCCACATACAAGCCTCTACATATAACCATTGACCTTCAAGGGACTCTTAGGGGTACAAGGAGTATAACTAAGTTGTACAAGGCCTTTAACTTCCTTTTTTCTTAAGACACTAGGAGGTATAAATTTATTTTCTTAAACTTGTGTCTTTATTTTTACATAGTCTCTTAAATACAAAGTTGTTCACTAGTATGTTTACTCTTGTAACTAAACCAAACATGTGAGTAAACTCATGCTTTAAAATACATTATGTTAGTTGGTAAATGTATGTATTCATACCCACTTAGGGCCGAAACATATGTATGGATATACATCCATAAGGGCCGAAAGTTTTATAAGAAAATTTATATGTTTTCTAAACTCATTAACATAAGACATAGTGTTGAAAGTTGTTAGTTTATAACAAAGCTTACAAAGATCCACGTGTTTTCAAGAAAGTAATATTTTGACATGAAATATTATTATTTTCACAAAGTTGCCAAGCTATGAAAATAATAATTTAAACATAACTAAATATGGTAGATCTATACACATGTCAAGATAAAAGTTGTAAAACCTACAACACATGAACACATCAAAGTGTATAAAACACATGTTTTCACAAGTAAAAGTGGTGTTTTTCCATGAAACTAAGCTATATTTTGTCAAGATCACTAGTTTACATAAAGAGGGTGAATTTCTCAACACAAAACCATGAAGTTCATATTTTAGAAAATACTACATTAGGAACCCTAATGTGGAACATTTAAAAGGGTAAACATTGTATCCTTTGACAAATAAGTCATTAAATATGTAAATCTTTCCATCAAAGACACATTTAACTTAAGGAGTTAATTTACAAGGACAAGCGTAACAAGGGAACAACTTGTAAACAATACAAGTAACATAGACATAAAATGTCTCTTTTATATAGGACACATAGGTCGATCTCTCTAGCTCAGATTCATTAGTTCATTACCAAGACATACCATAAGGTGAGTTCCACAACCCCTTTTCACTGTTTTTACATTTTTTCGGGGGAAAACATGCGTACAGTTTTCAGTTTTCAGTTATGTACATGACTATTATGTGAACATGAGACATCAAGGTTCAGGATCCATTAAGCCCTCGTGTCATACATCATACCATAACCATTAGCTATGGACTTAGCCATGAAACACCGGAATATATCTATTGGATTGACACCCCCACTCTTGGTCAGTCGCTCTGACCAGATGACAGATATCAAAAGAGTGCGAGTATTTCACACTTATTCATTGTCTTGAGTGTACAATGGGCAAGGCACAACATGTCAGGGTTTGGTTATGGGCTCATGTCAGATAACATATTAATTATTGCCCTAGCTAGGTAGTAATTTAGTCGGATTTGGGATTACAGGTCCAACATACAAAAACCCGTGAACTCACCAACTTTATGTTGACCCATATATTTTTCATGCATGTTTTTCAGGAAATTAGCATGGAGCATGGAACTTGGGAAGGTCGCGTGCAAGCATTTAAGGGGTACCATCTTTTGAACTATTGTTGTGATGTTTTAATCTAAACACTTTAAACAATGGTTTCTAATCCAAACAATTAATGTATGTTTTGTAAGACTTGAATGTTTTAAATGGTAATTCCTGTTTTATTAAATAATGCTCGTGTGACTTTTGTTCTTGGAAATCATTTCATTTGCACCCCATGTTTCCGCCTTAGGCGGGGTGTAACAGAGTGGTATCAGAGCACAAGGTTATAGCGAACTAAGATTCTATTGAGTCAACTACAATCTAAACAAAAAAATTATTTTTGAGGATTCCAGAAGAAAGAACAATGGAGAATCAAACTTGTTGCTCAGTACTGAAGGAAGAGGGAGAAGTAACAACATTGGAGGAAATAATGGTAGATCAAAGTCAAAATGCAAGAGCAAGTCAAGACCTGAAAAGCCAAGGAAAGTCGTACAATTTTGGACCTGTAAAGAGTTTGGGCATTTCAGAAATCAGTGTTATGAACCTACTAAAGAGAAAAGGGAGATGAATACTACTACATCCTTATATTCATAGGATGCTCTTATTTGTTGTATCGGATAATGGATTCAGGGGCATCTTTCCATGCTACTTTAAGCACGAAGAAGATGAAGAATATGCAAACAGGTAAATTTTGTAAAGTTCGTTTGGCTAATCAGAGTCTTGATATTACAGGAATTGGAGACATAGACCTTAAAGCACCATTGGGAATCATTTGGACCTTGAAGAATGTTCAGGTCATTCCTGGTTTGAAGAGGATGCCTATATACATTAGTCAGCTTGATGATCAGGGATATGATGTTTACTTCGGTAGAGGCAATGAAAAGTTGTTAAGGGCAGTATGGTAGTTGCTAGAGGCAAAAAGAGAGGTAGTTTATACATGGTTTAACATCAGCTGATGGGGTGAATGCAGTATCGAGTGACCAGAGTCAGAAAAAGTTATGGCATCAAAGACTCGGGCGCATGAGTGAAAAGGGGATGAAGATGCTTGTTACCAGGGGAAAACTTCCACAGTTGAAGAAGGTCGATTCAGAATTTTGTGAACCATACATCCTAGCCAAAGAAAAGAAGGTGACTTTTGTGAAGACTGGGAGAGCACCAAAAGCTCAGAAATTGGAGCTTATTCACTCATATGTATATGGACCGACACTTGGAGGTGCTCTCTACTTTGTGACCTTCATAGATGATTCAACACACAAGGTATAGGTTTATATTCTTAAAAATAAATCTGAAGTTTTTGATACTTTTAAGAAATGGAAATCTGCTGTTGAACTTGAAACTGATTTGAAGGTGAAAGGTTTGATGTCGGATAACGGTGGTGAATAGGTCAACAAAGAGTTTACTGATTATTGTATTGATATAGGGGTCAAGATGATAAATACAGTTCCAGGAACTTCACAACAAAATGGAGTTGCAGAGAAGATGAACAGAACATTATGCGAAAGAGCCAGAATGAGATTGAATAGGGGGCTCCCTAAGATGTTAGGGGATGATGCAGTTAACAAAGCATCCTATCTAATCAACAGTGGACCCTTAGTGTCGTTGGGATTCAGGCTTCCTCAAGAAGAATGGAAGGGTAAAGCAGTTGAGTATGATCACCTGAGAATTTTCGGGTGTAGTGCTTATGATGTCAACCCAAAAGGTGACAAGTTAGATGCTAAAGCAAAGAAGTACATTTTCATTGGATATGGAGGGTTGATGAAATGGGCTACAGGCTTTGGGATCTCAAAAGCAGAAAGGTAGTCAGAAGCAAGCACACGAAGTTCAATGAAGAAGAGTTGTACAAGGACAGAAACTTGGATAAGTCAAAGGTTCACAAAGAAGCTGTCGAGTTGAACGTTGAGAATCAGAAAAAAGAATATGTCACAGAACTAGAGACTGAAAATGGTGATAATGAAGAGTCAATGGGAGTTTCTAATATTGGGAGTTCAGAGTCTGAAGACGAACAGTCTCCGCAACAGTCTTACCAGTCTTATACTTCGGTCAGGAGATACACCAGAATTTCTAAAGCTCTGGCCAGGGCACCGGACAGGTACAGTCGCAGTCGTACTGGCCCCTCAGTTAATTATATTCTCTTGACAGCAAATGGTGAACCAGAGAGCTTCTTTGAAGCAGTCAAGATGAAGGACTCGTTCCAGTGGGAGCAAGCAATGAAAGAAGAAATAGGTTCGTTAAACAAGAACAAGACTTGGGTTCTTGTAAAGCTTCCGCCAGACAAGAAAGCTCTTTAGAATAAATGGGTCTTCAGGGTCAAAGATGAGCATGATGGTTCTAAACAGTATAAAGCCCGTTTTGTGGCCAAGGGATTTCAGCAAAAGAAGTGAGTTGATTATGATGAGATCTTTTCTCCAGTGGTGAAGATGACACCATCAGGTTAATTCTGAGTATTGTAGCAGCAGAAAATTGCATCTAAAGCAGCCATATATGAAAACAACATTTCTATAAGGTGACCTTGATGACGATATTTACATGGCACAGCCCGAGGGATTTCAAGTTAATGGAAAAGAGAATTAGGTGTGCAAGCTGAAGAAGAGTTTATATGGTTTGAAACATGCGCCAAGGCAGTGGTACTTGAAGTTTGATGATTTCATGGTGAGAACCGGTTACAAGAGATGTAAAGCCAATCACTGTTATTATCTAAAGAAGTTCAAGAGTTCGTATATCATTCTACTTTTGTTTATAGATGATATGTTGATTGTAGAATAAGAAATGAGTGAGATCAACAAATTGAAGAACCAAATGTCCAAAGAATTCGATATGAAGGATTTGGGTGCAGCTATACAGATACTCGGGATGAGTATCACCAGGAGCAAGAAAGATGGATCTCTGACCCTGTCCCAGGATAAGTACATCGGGAAAGTGTTAGAGAAATTCGGTATTAACAGTAAGAAGACCAAACCAAGAAACACACCATTGGGGAGTCACCTCAAGCTTAGCAAAGATCATTGTCCCAAAACTAAAGATGAAAAGGCTGATATGGCTAGAGTTCCGTATGCATATGCAGTAGGTAGCTTAATGTACGCCATGGTGTGCACAAGACCTGACATAGCACACGCAGTCGGAGTTGTCAGTCGGTTTATGTCAAATCAAGGAAGAGAACATTGGGAAACCTTTAAGTGGGTGCTTCTTTATTTGAAGGGAACATCAAAGATGGGGTTATGTTTCATAAGGAAGGATTCAGTTCCTAGAGGTTATATAAATGCTGACCTGGTGGCTGCGAAAAGACATTTAAAAGCACCACAGGTTTCGTTTTCACGGTAGGAGGAACTGCAGTCAGTTGGTTTCCAGACTCTAGAAAAGCGTGGCTTTATCCACAACAGAGGAAAAATACATGGCTATTGCTGAAGCCAATAAAGAGCTAGTATGGTTGAAAGATTTTCTGCACCCTAACAATGAAAGTGCAGTGAAACTTGCTAAAAATCTTATGTATCACAAGAAGACGAAGCACATCGGGATAAGGTATCACTTCGTGAGACGATTGGTTGCTGATGGCACAATCAACTTGAAGAATATCTCAAGTGCTAAGAATCCAATGGACATGTTCACTAAATGTGTAACGTTGGATAAGTTAAAGCTGTGTGGAGCTTCAGTTGGTCTCCAGGAATAGTGTTGAGGAGGTCAGGGTAACTGGAGGTGCATTGAAGATTAGAGGGGAGATAATATTTACAGAAGTGCATAAGATATTGTGTAGTTCATGGTCCGAAGACACCAATTGAGAGATTGTTGAAGATGTTGTACATAAGATAGGACTAGAACTAGCGTTCGGGCGCCTGTAGAAGATACTGAATCTTTCCCTGTAGAAGGACTCCATCAAGGGTCCTCCTTGAGCCCTTTCCTGTTTGTTGTTGTCCTAGACGAGTTATTAAAATCAATCTAGGAGTCGGGCCCATGGTGCTTGCTTTTTGCAGACGATATTATGTTAGTCGCCGAGAGTAAACAAGGCTTGAATGTGAGGCTAGAGGAGTGGCGTGTAGCCCTAGAAAGTAAAGGTTTAAGGATTAGTCGATCTAAGACGGAGTACTTGTACTGTGACTTCACTGGCGTAGGCAATGACGAGGACACTCAGATTACCATTGAGGGACATGTAGTGCCACAGGTAACTAAGTTTAAGTATTTAGGATCGTTTGTTCAAAGGGATGGAGAGATAGATAGTGACGTAGTCCATTGCATCCAGGTTGGATGGTGTAGATGGAGAGCAGCTACAGGGTTTTGTGCGACAGAAGGTTTCCAACTAAACTAAAGGGGAAGTTTTATAGGGTAGCAATTAGACCGCCTATGTTATATGGTTCTGACTGTTGGGCAATCAAGAAAATGCATGCACGGAAGATGGAGGTAGCGGAGATGAGGATGTTAAGGTGGATGTGCAGGCACACACGGTTAGACATGATAAGAAATGAGGTTTTCAGGGTTAGATTGGGGGTAGCTAGTATCTCGAATAAGATAAAAGAGGGAAGGTTGAGATGGTTTAGGCATGTGAAGAGGAGACAGTCAACTGAGCCAGTTAGAGTGGTAGAAGGTCTCACTGTGGAAGGCAGGAGGAGTAGAGGCAAACCAAAATTGACCTAGGAGGAGCGGGTTGGACAAGATTTACGGGAGTTACACCTCTATGAGGACATGGCCCATGATAAGGGTTTATGGAGACATAAGATTAAGGTGAAGGACTACTAAGACATGGGAAAATGCTTTTTAGGAGTATGTTAGGGTCTTACTTTTGCTTTTACGTTATGCGGCTTTTACATATGTTTTGTCTTCCATATAGGTTTGGTTATAGGTTGTATATGGTGGTATAGCTGTCTATGATGTCAATGCACTGTTTTTAATGTGTATGATGTTATGAGTAGTTGTGTGTGTATATATATTCTCCTTTTTTCCACTGTAAGCCTTGAGCAGAGGGTCCTTCTGGAAGCAGCCTCTCTATTCCCTAGGGGTAGAGGTAAGGCTTGCCTACATCCCACCCTCCCCAAGCCCTACCAATAGCTTTGCTATTTGTGGGATTTACTAGGCTTGGTTGTTGTTGTTGTACTTGTACTTTTTGTATCACTCAATAAAACGAAAACCCCAGGTTACCCCCATGGACGTAGGTCAGCTTAGACCGAACCACATAAATCTTCTAGTTTGTGTGCGTGTGTGTGTGTTTGCGATCCTCAAAAACATATCACCCAAAACATAGTTATAGAAAAAAAATTAGGTTCCGTCCCGTGACCGGTGACTTCCGACCTCCCGATCCGAATTCTCAAGCTTTGTCATTGTATCTTAGGTAGTAACGCACATCACAAGCTTATGAAATTTATTTGCGATTGTGAAGACGTTTTGATGCTAGATTCTTTATCTATACTACATTATAAAGAGGGAGACATGGGCAAATATGTCCAAAATGTCAAAGTTAAAATGGAGGCACAAGTATAAATCACTAAATTTTACCTACTTTCTCCGATCTACACCCCTACTCACTAACTCCAAAGCCAAATATTCTCTTTAAATGAACGTTGCAAAGAATTGTCTGTCAAGGAACGAGGTGAAGTAAAGAACAAATTGAACCACTTGCATAGTTTGTGTTGTAATGTCTATTCTTGGTTTAGTATTCGGAAACCTTTAAACTTACAAATGCATCGTGTTCCCGCCGTGAATCGCGACACCTTACTAGATGGCAAACAAAAAATAAAGACATTATTGTGGGTGTGTCATGTGGCATTATATTGTTGTTTCAAAAATGAAATTAAAGAAATACATGAATAGAGATGAGTGGGCAAAAGTGTAACTACTCTTTATATAACCAAAAGTTACGTAGATAATGGTGCAAAAACAATACAAATTTACCCCCAGCTCACAAGAACGCCTCGCAGCAATGTGCGGGTTTCCCACTAGTAATGTAGTAATCGTGTATCTTTTGAGCTACATCTTGTCCATCAATTATACGCCTAGCTGTGTACTATCTATTTTTTTGAAGTTAATTAATATGGAAAAAAGATCTAGTTAAGCTTTTTTTTTTTTTTTTTTTAAAAAGAAAACTATTTAGCAAATAGTGTATCAATCAAGAAACTGTTATCATGTTTCACATTCTACTTTTGAAAATGTATTTGATAAACCTTAGAGGTCAACTCATTCAACTTTTTTTTATGTTGAAATGGTGATCTTAAAATTATTATATAATCTATTTATTATTTTATTGTAATGGATTGAATTTTTTAAGATAAAAAATTTGAAAATATAGGTGGTGAAAGATGCTTTGTTACAAACATTTAAAGTATGCTTCTAAATGACGTGACTATTTAGATAAACTTAGAGCTTTTTATAATTATATATATTTTGATATTTGAAAACTATATTGATGACAACTTATACCTACAAATGGAACAATCGAGTGGTACAACACGTTGCAAACAATGGACGATATTAACATGTGTTAAGTGTCATCACTGAGGAAACGTGAACCAAGTGGTTGACTTATCAATAACCAACCGCGTGTTTGCAATGGTAAGCAAATGTTAACAATTTTTTTAGTGCAAATGGGTTGGATTTGAATAGGGTTAAGTTACCTTATGTTAACAAAAATTTTTTATTAATAGTAGTGTTTTCCGGTAAGCAACCTCATTCTTTTCATCAAACTTAGGCTCAAGCTTATGACGATGCTAGTTGGGTGAGTTAGCTCGGCTCGTAATCCTCAATTCAAACTTCAAACTGAGCTTGTATTCAAGTTGAGCAAAATTGTGACTAGTTGAGATGAATTTTTTATTTGAACCCAAAATCCGTTTTTTTTTTGTTAGAAGTATGAAGTATTAGGTTAACCAAAATTTAAAATTAAACCTGATATTAAAAACTAAAAATGAACATCATCTTAGTGAGCTACCATCAGCTAGCTTAAATGTTCATGTGTACGTCTAGTGGCTCGAGCTAGTAAGCTCATGCTGTACTAAGAACAAGCTTCTACTAATTATAAGCTCGAGCCCATAGACAATCCTAATTAACAAGGGTATCAAATTTGGTTTATTTAATATAAGTTTGAAGCTCAAATTATACACGTAAAGGATTTCAATTCGAATGCTTATAAGAAATTTGTATTATTGTAAATTATTAAAAAGATTATATAAAATCAATAAATATGTAAAACACTAACCACTTGACATAACTTAATGCACATCATTTTGAGTAGAAAACAATTGCTATATAACAGGATAAATAAATATCGAGTAAGAGTTACTCATTATTTAGATCTTGATCTAAATGACACCTTAATTTATGATAATTGATATCCTATGAACAATTCCAAGGAACGCGGATTAACGATTCAAAAGTGCCCCTTAAATATGCCCCCTTAAATATTAAAAAGATTTCTTTGACTACTTATTAAGCCAAAGTTATAAGTTTAATTAATGAATTTTTAACATTATATATAGATTAAATTGATTATTTTATAAAAACCCAATTTCATTATAAGACACCTGCAACATGTGTAGTTATTATTATTTTTTTAATGACTAATTTCCTCTCATTTTTTACGCCCTTTCTTACACTACTAGAAAAAAGCCTTTCCTTGACATGCATTGCGTGTCACGGAAGGGGTCTGATGACAGGGAAAAGAATGTCAACGATGGCGGTATCATAAATTTAACATGACATATTTTCGCGTGTCATTTGTTTATGACACACATTTATGACAGCATTTGTTGACACGCGTTATGACACTTTTTAATGACACACATTTTATGACACATTTTTATGACAATTTTTATGACAATTTTTATGACAGTTTTTAATGATAGTTTTTAATGACAAAATTTATGACAGAATTTTATGACGTTCTTTGCGTGTCATATTTTTTAATTTAAAAAAAAATTCCTGTAAAATTACATATTTGCCCTGCTAGATTTATTGCGATTTTATTATATGCAAAATAATTAGCAAACTAATAACAAAAATATCATTTCATTATATAACCAAATTTATCTAATTACAAACTAATCTGAGACTACGTTTAACGTTTACAAAATATATTGTATCGACATTACATTGCCTTTTAACAAGTTTCGATCATTTGAAAATAAATGTCGCGGCGTAGCCTAACCATTCTTCGCGTACGACATCTATCCCCATAATGCTCGGCTCCACCCCCAACCTGAGACAACAATAAAATTAATACATTAGTCGATGCCGGCCAATTATTTTACATAAATCATAACGCATCGCTACGTTTATTTTGCCGTAACTTACATTGCCCAATATTTCGACTCCTCCTTGCACTATCTCTTTCATGAATTTCATGACATAAAAACCGCATTCTGTTATTCTCGGCTGACATGGACTCTACACATTAAAAAAAAATAAGAAAAATATTAAACCTAATTAGAGAATAACCAACTAGGCTCTGGTTCAACGTGCAGCCCCAAGAAAACGCCCACTAGTGGCTAAGGCAATCAAATAAGGCGCTAACTTATTTTTTTGCACAATAGCCGATCGCTTTGTTTCAGGCACAATAGCCCGTTTGTTTGTCTGCGCAGATTTCTAGAAAAAGTTTAACTCTCTGTACCTGTAACTAACTATAGCAATGCTGCCATCATGTAATTTCTAAAGCTTTTTAACTATAGCAATGCTATATATATCCAACATACAGCATTATGATAAGGGTATCATTTATCAAACAAATTTTAGTGGCTTTATATTTTGAATCGTCTTCTGTTTCCCTTCTCAAATACGTTTGGGATACCAAACATTTTATTTAAGATTTGTTCTTTATTAGCATAATACACTACTGATTATTGCTGCAAATTACAGCTGACGTATATGCCACCTTTGAATTCTTATAACTGATGCAGACTACATTGTTACAATCAAAGATGACGTATATGCCAACTCTGAATTCTTATAACTGATGCCCCTATTTAATCAGGAAGCTAATGCGATTTTCTGACCGAAATGATAGGAATCAGTTGCAACAATCGACGTAACAAAACAGCTAATCTAGACCGTAATCATTAGCCTCATCAATGAATGAGACCAAAAATCATTTCAAAGTCCTCAATTCAGTAATTAAACAACTAGTCTAGACAATAATGTATCATTAGCCTGATCGAGAAACACGAACAAAAAGGAATTCAAAGTCATACTCACCACAGTGTTGACCCAATTGAGTTTAACCTTGCCGGTACTAGTTTGTGCAGCATAAACAACCATTGCCCTATTAAAAAAACAAAAAAAATAGTAAAGCGTTAACGCAACTTCTAGCACACTATTTTTTCTAAAACAACACATATTCGGTTACTATTCTAGCAAATTACTTACATATCAATAATTTGTTTTAACAGCTCAAGGAAACTGACAGACCTTAACGAGTCAAGGTAATAACATGTAGCTTTTCTCAAGTCAAGTACTGCTAACACCCAGTGGTTTCTACAAAAACAAAAATGAAATTCAATGAAATTCAGTAAAAAAAGGAACAATTATCTAAATGGGAAATCAAACCCAGGATTATATGGAAGAAGGATGATGTCCCTGTTCTTTCTCTTCAACAATCGATCTACAACCGCTCTGCTTGCATTCTCGGTATGTTTTGATTTGGCTTTGCCATCAGTCGGCGAGATTATAGCGGGGTTCACAAAACAAATTCCATTATTAGGTTTTTGCCCATTTTAAATTTGCGAATCCAAGTACCTGTTACACATACAAAAAAACCAAATCAGTAAAATAAATTAAATAATTGTTTGTAATGTAAATTTAGGTACTTACATAATATAAGAACATATTACAGGACCAGAAAGCTCATCAATTGTAAAAACGGCTTCAAAATCATTCCAATTTACATACATGAAACTCTCATGCCCAAAAATATCCTCATCAAGCAGCAGTCTTATAGTATCCTCCTTATTAAGCTGCCCATCAACCACATGTGCGACCATCCTCAAAGCTCCGCTTCTGTCCATTCTAACCCTTTCCTTCCTTTTCGCTCTAGTCATCATTTTTCTTCCTACTTTCTGAAGTCTTTTGTCTTTGGTTTCTTTCTTGCTTGGTCCTTTGTTTTTAACTTCTTTTTCATTTTCTTTTTTGTCTTCCTCATCCGCAACTTCTTTTTTTTTCCTTTTTCAGCCGCTTCTTTTACATTTTCTCTTTTCGTTTCCACAGGATCAGATTCTTTCAATTTCTTTTCTTTGTCAGCAAGTTCTTGTTTTTTGTTGATATTTACATGTTTTATCTTTTTCTTTGCCACCGCTTTTTCCTGCAAAAAACATATAAATAATATTACTTCAGTTAAGTTGCTGCAACGTGTATCCATGCATTAAATCTATGTAAATAATATTACCAAATCAGAGCAACGAATGACAAGATGTCTCGGCCAACTTAATACATGCCCAACAGCTTCTTCGACCTTCTCAACAAACTCCTCTTCAAGTGGAATAGGTACTTTAACTTTTTTTGTATAGCTAGGTCCACAAAAACCTCAGAACACTCTTTGTCGCATTTATCCTTGATTATTGTTCCTTTAGCAACTACATTTGAAGGAACGTCAACCGCCAGAAAACATGTATCATCATCCTACACATATTTTTAGAACCCCAAGTCAGCTGGGAAAAAACTTATATACTAACTACTCTGATAAACAATGAAATCATCATATGCCAAAACAATACGTTCAATGACAATGAAACAAAAATCACAAAAAGCGAAGAAAAATTCAAACATTAAACGGGTCAGCTGTACTAACGGAGACACGGAATGGCTTTACCAGCGGACCGGCTTTACTAACGGGTCAAACAGGTCAGCTGGCGAATTGGCTTTACTAGCGGATCAAACGGGTCAGCTGTACGATTTGGGATGCTAACGGGTCAGCTGGCTGGTTGGCTTTACTAACAGGTCAGATGGGTCAGCTAAAGCTTTGGTAAACTTGATTATCACATAAGCATTCATGATTTGACAAACATGATTACTAACAAATATGTAACACGTCATTGTATGTATTAAAGCCTTAAACAAACATCATCATAAAACTTCCAGTTTATAGTTTATTGTTATCCACTTATGCATCACACTAGCAAAATTATTTAATCAGCTTGGACTTTAACCATAGCCTGTCTGTTTGGCTTAAAAAGTCAACCCTCCCTTTCATAACAAATCCTGAACCAAACCCACCGGTCAGGTGCACTAGCCTGGTTCAGCGCAAGCAGCAGCTCATTACACAAAAGAACACATCTGGATCAACTTTCACCAAGGCTGTTAAAAGAACAGGACAAAATAATAAACCACAACTGAAGTCTCCTTCATCTGGATCATCAAAAACTAGTTCCAGTTTCAGAAAAGCAAGCAACCAGGTTTGTTTTTGGCGATTCGTAACCATATTTTGGTTATAAAAAAATTACAACTGCTTATATGACTTAGTCAAAATATGTTATATCACATAAAGTTCCTGGTTACGGGATCATCAAGCCGGCTAGGAGACAGCAGTCGCGGTTAAATAGATTGCCAGATGATGAGAAGAATAAAACCGATCACTATGAAGTTAGAATTGCTGGTCTAAAACCAGTTAATTTCATAACATTTGCAACTCCACACCTTGGTTCTAGAGGACATGGGCAGGTGGGCTTAACTAACTCCATAAATATGTGGTTTTTCTTATTTAATCGATGTATATTTGACATATATTATAACTGCACACAGCTTCCATTACTATGTGGTGTTCCTTTTCTTGAAAGAAGTGCATCACAAACTGCACATTGGATAGCTGGACAAAGTACCTACAACTGAGATAGCTTTAACAAACCTAAAATTGTGCACTAATTATGAACAGATTTACAAAATACTTGTATATCCTGTATCAAGCCCATAAACCTTTAGAAGATAATTTTATAAGTAACAAATCAGCCAATAAACTTACATTATCTTCAACAATGATAGACCAAAACAAACAAAATACCCCTTCGCAGAAACCACTTGTCAGCAATGGCTATGGATATCCATCCGTTTCCACAACCAAAACAAACAAAAAACAAGTTAACTATACAATAATCAACAATAAACTTACATTATCTTCAACGGTAGGCTGTAACCCCTTCGCAGAAACCCTTTCGCAGAAACCCCTAACAATAACGACAGTTTGTGTTTAGAATGCAGAAACCCCTTCACCGTAGATGGTTTGTGTTTGGAATGCAGAAACCCCTTCGCCATATGAGGGTTTGGAATGGGAAGAATCTAATGTTTAGGGAAGATGTTTAGGGTTTGTTTAGAATGGGGGAAGAATCGATCATGTTTAGGGAAGATGTTTAGGGTTTGTTTAGAATGGGGGAAGAATCGTATGAGGGTTTAATTAGAATAGATGTTTTGTTTTAGGAGAGAGAGAGAGGGGGATGTTTTATGGAGAGACGTGCGCGAGAACTGATGATGGTATTTGAGAATTTGGTGACAGAAAATTATGACACACATATTCATTTACTGTCATGCTTTTTAAATTTATGACGGAAAATTCTTGACACGCAAAGAAAAACGTCAAGAATTTATTAGTTTTTATCAAAGATGACACTTTTTTATGACATATATTTTTTTATGTCATTAAATGTATGTCATTAAAGGGCTATTTTCTAGTAGTGTTACACCCTTTTATTACACACCTTTTTTGCTTCTTATGAGGCTTGAACCACCAATCTCTCATTTGAAACCCTAACACCTTTACCAACACACCACAAGAGGTAACCCTCCTCAAAGTTACAATGTCGAGCACATCCAAACATCACTAAAGAGTCAAAATGATGATCTCGCTTTTGAAAGCTTTCAACGTACTAACACTTATGTAATGCATTTGTTAATTGGGTGGTAGACTATTTCCTATTTCAACCAACTGTTTTTACTTGAATATTCTGAATTATTTAAAGAATCTACAAAAAAATGAAATTAGCACAAATTATTATCATGACAACTATGTGGTGCATTTGCAGGAAGAAATCAAACGATACTTGAAAACAATAGTCAAGATTCAGGAGAAATTTTGGAATAGATAAACATTTGTTTTTATGGATCAAATATAGGGGGAAAATGTCCCATTTATTGTAACCAAAACAGAGTCGAATGCTATATTAATCAAAACTCAGTACCGAAAGATTACAACTGAAAGATTACAAATCTCTGTAATCACAAACAAACACCTCTAATACAAGACAATGATCTACACAGGAATCACTATAAACAGACACAAGATGATGTCTGTTAACTAAACCCTAGATTGCGCTTTTAGAGTACAGAATGTGAACGAACGAGAGAGAGAGAGAGAGAGAGAGAGAGAGAGAGAGAGAGAGAGAGAGAGAGCAGATGAGATAATTGCCAAAAGAAGAGAGAGAAAGGCCCTTTTATAGGAGCCACCAGATCAATCTAAACAAACACACCAAGGAAAGATCAGAGCCGTCCATCCTTAATCCGTGTGACATGCTATGCACCAACAGCAGCTATCCACGTGTCCAGCTTATTTCTTGGGCTGAATAGCAAAGTCTTGGACTCCTTGGACTGAATCAGCGTGGGCTCTCCAAAGCACCCTTAATGGACTAGACCACAACCTGCACAAGACACTTATGCAAAATGAAAAAAACTAGATGGATTATAAGAGATAAAAATATTTTAACTAAGCAACCTGAAAAATACTAAGTCTAGTATTTTTAACACCCTTCCTCAGGTTGATTAGTTAAATGGGTCAAACATTTTTACCTCTTTACACAAAGCATGATGCTGATGGGTCAAAACCCCTTTGGTAAATAAATCAACGAACTAATTATTAGAATCAACTTTATTGGTTTTAACCAAACCTTTAGACACAAGATCTCTTATAAAGAAAAGATCCAACTCAAAGTGTTTAGTCTTGTAATAAAAGACAGGATTTTCTGCAATGGAAATAGCAGCAGTAGTGTCACAGTTTAAGACCACTGGAAGATCAATAATGACCTTTAATTCAGACAAAAGATTCTTAATCCATAAGACTTCACAAGCAACAGCACACATTGCTCGATATTCTGCCTCAGCAGAAGATCTGGCAACAGTGGTTTGCTTTTTACTTTTCCATGAAACAAGACAGTTACCAATAAAAACACAAAAACCAATAACGGATTTTCTGGTAACAACACATTTCCCCCAATCTGAGTCAGAAAAGGCTGAAAAATTAAAACTATCCCCTTTTGAAAACAGGATACCTTTCCCAGGAGCAGACTTTAAATACCTTAGCAGTCTAAAAGAAATTTTGAAGTGGCCCTCACAAGGACTATGCATAAACTGACTAAGGTAGAGAACAACATAAAAGATATCAGGCCTGGTATGGGCTAAATAAATTAGTTTCCCAACCAATTTTTGATATCCCACAATATCATCTAGAGATTTATTATGACTATTAACCAAGTTTGTCCAAACATGATTTGGTTCAATGGGATTAGAAACAGGTATAGCCCCTGTCATGCCATACTCAGCTAGCAGTCCAGTACAATATTTTCTTTGAGTAAGACACAGACCATCTTTGTCTTTAACAACTTCTATACCTAAGAAAAATTTTAATTCACCAAGATCCTTAATCAAAAATTTAGTTTTCAAACAATTTTTGACAAGTTTTATTTCAACAGATGAATTTCCAGTGATAATAATGTCATCAACATATACAAGAAGCACAACAATTATATCACCACTTATTTTAACAAACATGGAATAGTCACACTTACTTTGGACAAATCCAAAGTCTACAAGGACACTAACAAGCTTTTCATTCCACATACGTGGAGCTTGTTTTAAGCCATAAAGAGACTTTTTAAGTTTGCACACTTTATTATCAGAATCACAGTTAATGCCATCAGGCAAAGCCATGTAGACCTCTTCATGAAGGTCTCCATACAAGAAAGCATTGTTAACATCCAGTTGAAAAATATTCCAACTATTTTGGACAGCCAAACTAAGGATGCACCTAACAGTGACTATTTTTACAACAGGAGAAAAAGTCTCCTCATAGTCAACCCCTCCTTTGACTATAGCCCTTGGCAACTAATCTGGCTTTAAACCTATCAATTTCACCAAAAGCCTTATATTTTATCTTATAAAATATACCCAATTGTATGTTTATTTTTAGGAAGGTCAACTATTTCCCATGTATCATTCCTATAAAGAGCCTCTAGTTCATCATTCATAGCTTTGACCCAATTTTCATTTTTAACAGCTTCATTATAATGTTTAGGTTCAGAATTCTTATCCAAAGAAGCAGAATAACACTTATTTTCAATGGACAAGTTAGAAAATTTTACTACCTTTTCTAACCCATATTTCACCTTTCCTTCAACAATAAAATCACTTAATTTTTTTTTTGAAAGGTAGTGTTTCTCACAGATCTCCTAACATTATCCTGAACAATGTCCCCCTCAGAAAAGTTCAAGTTCTCATTTCTGGTATTCACAGCCTCTACCCTTCCAGAATCATTTACACTGTTACTAGGCTGCTGATCTGGAGCCAAGCCATTAGTATCAGGTGAATGTTCTGGTTGCTGAGGACCCTGTGTTCCCAGATCCTCATTACCATTTCCGTTTTCCTCATCATTGGGATCATTAATGTTTAGGATATGTTCAGAATCTGTGTTTTCAAAAAGATCAAAAAAAATTAGATTATTAACTGTCTTATCAGAGTTTGCATCAAAATTTTCAAAAACAGTTTTTTCCTTAAAAGGAAAACAGTTCTCAAAAAATTTGACATCTCTAGAATATAAGATAGTTTTATTATCTAAATTGAAGAATTTATATCCTTTCTTCTCTTGAGAGTAGCCTAGAAACACACATTTCTCAGCTCTACTCTCAAGTTTGTTAGATTCATTAAGGACGGTACAAAAACACAGACACCCAAACACCCATAAATGATCAAGAAAAGGGTCAAAGCCATAAACTTGATGATAGGGAGTCTTTTCATTAAGCACAGAGGAAGGGGTCCTATTGATCAAATAAGAAGCAGTTATCACACAATCAGTCTAGAATCTTATAGGCACATTACTATGAAATAACAAAGCTCTAGCAACATTGAGCAAATGCCTATGTTTCCTTTCAACTACCCCATTCTGCTGAGGAGTATAGGCACAAGAGGTTTGATGTATGATCCCCTTTGATTTACAAAAATTGTTCATTTGGCTACTAACAAATTCCAAGCCATTATCACTTCTAAAGATTTTAACAGTTTGACTAAACTGGTTTTCCAACAAGTTTACAAAATCTTTAATGTTTTCAAACACTTCATTCTTATGCTTCATAAGACAAATCCAAACATCTCTAGAGAAGTCATCAACAATAGTTAAAAAGTATTTGTTTCCTTCTCTATCAGCTACCCTATAAGGGCCCCATACATCCAGATGAACCAATTGACCTAAACAAGTGCTCTTATGATTGCTAAGTGGAAAAGGTTCCCTGTGTTGTTTGGCTTTATGACAAACTTCACAGGGTTCATGATCCACACCAGAATTAATAGGTAACAACCTTTAAAGCCTGATCAGCAGGATGACCTAGTCTAGCATGCCACATATTTCTATCAACAACACTACTAAGACACACCTTAGCACTAGAACGGGAATTGCCATACATATACAGACCATTATATTGTTCACCAATCACCAGGACTTTCTTTGTGGTTAGGTCCTGTAAATAACTCTTGTGTTCATCAAATCCTATAAACATCTTATTATCTCCGGCCAATTTGTGAACAGATAGAAGATTGATGGAGTATTCTGGTACAACTAATACATCTTGTAGAATTACATTTTCTGCAAGTTTTAGTTTGCCTATTTTTACAACTTTAGCAAAAGTGCCATTAGGATGTTTAACCTTAATATTAAGATCAGATACATCAATAAAAACAAAAATTCCCTTGTCAGAATTGACCATGTGTTCATTTGCACCAGAATTAACAATCCACCCAAATCCTATCAAATCCCCATTTACACCAGAAAAACAATACCCATAAGAACTAACACCAGAAGCACAGAAGACTCTACCAGTGACATTACATGACTTAGGAACCTCAACAGATTTTTCTTGCAACAAACTGATAAGTTTAGAGACTTGATCACTGGTAAGACCATTAACAGAATTAGCAAAATTATCAACATTACTACAATGACTATTAACTGCCTTCTTTCCTTGACTCCGTCTTGGTGGTTTAAGCCAAGAGGGATATCCAATTAATTCAAAGCACTTATCAACAATGTGCCCTGTCTTATTACAATGTGAGCATTTCAAATTCTGGTTGTTAGACTTATTAAACTTCCTATTACCAGTAGAGTTAAAACAATTTGCATCATTAGATTGACTCATTTTAGAAGCAAAATTGACTGTTTGACTCTTAGAAGCACTGCTTGAAGCTCTATGGGATTCCTCCCTAGATACAACAGCAAATGCTTCTTTTATAGAAGGAAGTTTAGGATTAATAAGTAAGGTAGTTCTAACATGTTGGTATTCATTATCAAGGCCCATTAGAAACTGCATTAGTTTTATCATATGATTGTAGTCATTAAAACCTCTGGATGCATCACAAGAACAAGAAGGCAGTTGTAAGATTTGATCTAACATATTCCACATAGAATTCAGCTTATGATAGTATTCAGAAACAGACATGCCATTTTGAGAAAAGCAGTTAATTTTCTGATAGAGATCAAACACAATTGATCCATCAACCTTATTATAAGTGTCCTTAAGGTCATTCCAAACTTCAGAGGAAAGTTTAGAATACACCTGACCCATATATAATTCTTCAAAAATAGAGTTCAATATCCAAGTTAAAACAATTGAGTTACACCTGTCCCACTCTTTAGCAAGAACAGGATCATCAACAGGTTTTTCACATTCACCCAATTTATTTTTAACTTGTAACCCTAATCATAGCATTAGCCCATATATTATAATTCTCGGTCCCTTTTTAATTTCATGCTAATAATAGACAGATTCACAGAGTCACTAGGATGAAGATATAAAGGATCACCAACATCAATCTTATTAACCAAGGTAACAATAAAACCAGAAGCAGCTGCCGCAGCAGCAGCAATGGCAGCAGCATCATCAACACCACTCATAATAAACACAGAAACATGTAAAACACACAATCACAAGCAAGAAACAATCAAGACACAACCAAACCAGGCGAAGCCTCGTGGGTGATCCAGATAACCGGTTCGTCACTCAAAAGGTGCCGGTCCAGGTCCTCACGGGGGAGCCACAAAACACTAGACACAACCTAAAAGCTAATCACAGGCACAAGCCTAGAACAAAGACTCCCTAGGACAAAACCCTAAAGAAAAGGAACGATCTCACCAATAAAAACCCATGTTAGGGCTCGCCAATAAACTCGTAATTTCAACCTTCACTTAGGGTTGAATATCAGAGAGCAAGAAGAAAAAGCATCCAAGTGTTCCAGAGTCCAACCAGAAGCCAATCAGGTTTTTCCAACCCTAGATCTGACGATGAACTTCAGGTCTAGGATTCACAATGCAGATCATCTTCTTCAATCAAGAACAGACTTGATCCGTCACCAGAAACCCTAATATTCACGAAACCCTAAGAACACAGGACAAACCCTAGAATAAGCGGAAGACGAAGAGACCAGAGCCTTACAGCTCTGATACCATGTCAAAATTGTAACTAAAACAGAGTCGAATGCTTTATTAATCAAAACTCAGTACCGAAAGATTACAACTGAAAGATTACAAATCTCTGTAATCACAAATAAACACCTCTAATACAAGACAATGATCTACACAGGAATCACTATAAACAGACACAAGATGATGTCTGTTAACTAAACCCTAGATCGCCTTTTTAAAGTACAGAATGTGAACGAACGAGAGAGAGAGAGAGAGGGAGAGCAAATGAGATAATTGCAAAAAGAAGAGAGAGAAAGGCCCTTTTATAGGAGCCACCAGATCAATCTCAACAAACACACCAAGGAAAGATCAGAGCCGTCCATTCTTAATCCGTGTGACAAGCTATGCACCAATAGCAGCTATCCACGTGTCCAGCTTATATCTTGGGCTGAATAGCAAAGTCTTGGGCTCCTTGGACTGAATCAGCATGGGCTATCCAAAGCACCCTTAATGGACTGGACCACAACCTGCACAAGACACTTGTGCAAAATGAAAAAATAGATGTATTATAAGAGATAAAAATATTTTAACTAAACAACCTGAAAAATACTAAGTCTAGTATTTTTAACAGTCCATGGCCTCTTGGTGATTGCCAATTTCTTTGTATTTCGTCTTGTATTTTGTATTATGTTTTTCTATATAAACCATTGCAAGTTTCTTTATAAATGCCGTTGTTTTAAAAAAAAAATATTGGTCACATTCCACACACATCACAAATCGATTATTGATATGAGCCTTGCTCAGGATTCGCATCTCCGTCACAATGTTTGTATAGCATCTGACATGACACTCGTTGAGAGCTTAAGGTTCAAAACCATGTTTTCACTTTTTCTATCATCTGATCGCTAACCCGGTGTAGTTTGCATGTTCGAGATGGATCAACACGAATTAGAAGTTAGATTAAAATGACAAATAAAAACATGTTTTAATAATTTGTTTAAAAATATAAGACTAAAAATTTCTCACCAAACCCCATAAATTACACTTCTTATAATTCTAATGATAGAGTCATTTAGGCCATTACTTGTACGGATCAAACAAATATGTTACAACTTAACGTATTATCCCAATTGCATTTACATGCACACTACAAAAAACTACATAATTAAATTAGGTTATAAAAATAAACATTTTAATATGTTATCTTTTTAAAAACACGCAAGGCATGTGGAAGATTCATCGAAGTACAAGGGCGGATGTATGTTGATTGGTATGGGTTCACGCGAACCCATTGCGTTTTGAAATTTTAATAGAGATTATATAATAAAAATAGGTCTGAACCCATTAATATTTTTCCGGTGAACCCATAAGCAATATCCCTTCACAACTCAGCGGAAAAGTCACTTTCTAACTTACCGAGGATACCGTGTTCGAGTCCAGTTTGACACAGTTTTTTAATTTTTTATTTAATACACTTTTTTTTTTATTCACATCAGTTTAAACCCATTTAGGGTTTCCAAATGAAAACAAAGACGCAAGCCCTCACCTCAGACTCAAAAGCTCACACCCACGCCTCCGTCTCCACCCCCTCTTACGGTCGTCTCCGGTCGCGGCCGTCGCCGCCGCCGCAGCCACTTCCACCTCCGGCCGCCGCGGCCTCCTCAGGTGTGTTATAATCCATATATTTGTTGTCTTGTTGATGTTATAATCTTAGTTTTCGATTGGTTTTGTTTTAATTTAATTTCAACTTAGAATTTACAGATATTAATTTTTAGCTTGTTGTGATTGATAATTTGATATGCGCTTGATGTGATGTGTTTTATATGAAAGAATCAACCAATTTGATCTTTGCACCAACTGGTAATAGGGGAAACATGAAGAACTACAAGTCTACAACATTTGTTAAAGATTTTGTTGTTTCAAATGCTTTAGGTTAATGTCTTTTGCTTTTTAGATGTTTTTTCTTCACTCATACATATTAACATTTGCTTGCTGTAATTTATGGAGATTTTGATTTATTTTAATATGCAATCGATTGAGTTTTACACTTGTAAAATTTGAGCAAAAGTAACCAACTATAATATTTGTTGAAGATTTTGTACTTTCAGATGCTTTTGAGATGAATCATAGCGTTTTAGGTTAACATTTGATGAATTTAAACAAAACTATTGGTTGTTTGATATAATTTGTGGAAAACTACACTCATGTTTAGTTCAATAATGTTGGAATTATATGTGAAATTTTCTTCTTGATTGAAAAACGAAACATGATTCAAATTAGTTTGTGAAGCTTTTGAGATTTTAGGTGTTTTTATTAGGAACTTTTAGTTATTAAAACCCGACCCGATAGTTCTAACATCATGCTAATAGCAGTCCAAGCACTGAAAAAAGTGAACCCATTGAAAAAAAATCCTGGATCCGCCACTGTCGAAGTATATATCATGTATGATGTTGGTGGGTATGGCTTCAGATCTCGAAGATTTGGAGTACCATATAGCCACTGCCATTAACGTTGGATGCTAGAGATGTTTCAACAACAAGCACAACACGAAGATGTTTTAACACTAAGCACAACATGAGCGAACGCCATGAACTATGAAATTAAAGTATGTCTAGTTAATTTTTTTATACAAGTATATGTGGTCATATGGTTTTCTCCTATGTCTTTTTATTTTAACTAGGTGTATTAATACGCGCGTTGCGCGTTTTTCACATGACGTGTTAATGCGGATTTTGGTAACCGACAAAGGCATAGAGACTAACCTTGGACAATGAGAAAATACAAAAGTGGCAGCGACTACGCGGAGAATACCGGGAATCTCCCGCGGTCCGCGGCACATGGTGGAGATGGCACACGGTAGATGTGGTCGGTGGCCGGCTCCGTACGTTAGAGTGAAGCAGCTATTCATTTCGTGGTCGTTAAATATATAGATAATAAACGAACAAAAACCGAACCCGTGCGAAATCGGGTAAAAAAACGCATTATGTCGGGGGCAAATTTAAAATGGGAAAAAAAACTTAATAAAAAAGTTGGTGACCAAAACGGGGAAAAAAACTTAAACAAAAAGTAAAAAAAAAAACATTGTGTGGCCAAAATGAGGGAAAACAAACTTAAAAAAAATTAGTGGTCAAAATGAGAAAAAAAAGTTAACTAAACGTGCGAAATTGAGTAAAAAAACGCATTATGTCGGGGCCAAAATGGGAAAAAAACTTAATAAGAAAGTTGGTGACCAAAACGGGGTAAAAAAAACTTAAACAAAAAGTAAAAAAACATTGTGTGGCCAAAATGAGGGTAAAAAAACTTAACAACAAATTTGGTGGTAAAAATGAGAAAAAAAACTTAATAAAAAAATTGGTGGCCAAAACGGAAAAAAAAAACTTAAACAAAAAGTAAAATTTAATAAAAAGTTGGTAGCTAAAACGGGAAAAAAAACTTTAACAAAAAGTAAAATAACATTGTGTGGTCAAAATGAGGAAAAAAATACTTAACAAAAAAGTTGGTGATCAAAATGAGAAAAAAAAAAGTTAACAAAAAAGACAAAAAAAAGTGATCAAAATGAAAAAACCTAAAACATAACTATTTAAAGTGGAAGCCTTATTGTTATTATCTAATCTAATGTATGCAATAAATATAAATAATCTATTTTTCTGATCTTATTTCTTCATTTTAACATATTATATTAGTACTAGTGAGAATGCCCGTGCGTTGCCGCGAGTTATTTTTTTTATTTGTTGCACGTTCCTTAGATTCACATATTTTATTTATCAAATTAATTTGGCGATGGATCTAATATATAAATTCGAGAGTAAGAATTCAGTGTGAACTAAAAAATTGACACAAAAGACGTTAACATTATAAATGGTAGACAACATTATGCATATATAAATTATTACCAAAATGCATAAATTGTTTATTTGTTTAAGGTGTTAGAACAAACGTTTTCCCTAGAGTATCAGGATATTTTTAACCGCTGTATCATAGTTACCCTGGAGAATGTGATATTTATATAGTAGTTGGGCCAAATCATTGTAGAGCATAATATTTTTGTCATAGGGCTTGTACACGTCGATGACATCGTCAATATTGGTTGAGAATCATTCATTGTCCGAGTCATTCTCGCTATATTCGTTGTCCACGATGGTTTTTATGGTTGTGGACAATGGACTGTTACATCCATGACTCTTTTGTTTTTCTTGCATTATATTTCCTTTGTGCGGATGCCGCTAACAACCTCTATCGTGGTGTCCGCACGATGCAGCGGGAAGCACAACACCTACGTTAGTTATCAAAGGTATGGAACAAAATACTTGTTTCTTTAGTTGGGAGGCAAACCAAGGTATGTGCATATGTGATCTGTGTGTGGTCACTAAGTGGGAGCCATATAAGTTGGGGAACAAACCAAGGCACGTGCAAATACGGTGCCATCCGTTTGCTAAATACTTTTGGATCCACGTTATGAGAATATAACCAAGGTACATGGGTCAGTAAGTAATAAAAAAACTAAAAAGACATCTTTTTGCATAGTGGATCACTGAGTAAGAAAAATAAAACATAGTAACCAAACATTAGTGAGCACCGGTACCTACTCCTGCTCATGTTTAGATACATTACTGTAGCTGCTTAAGACCATCGTTTTGACTTTGTTTTGAGACATCTTCTACTCGTATTTAGATACACCATTTATGTTCTACATGACAATACAAGTAACCACTTAAAACAAAGATTAACAAACCTGGTAGGCTGCAACTTGTAGTCCCCTTTCGTTAATAATTAAACGCATAATGAGCACCCATATTTTGATGAACAAAAGTAACACAATGAACATAACCAGGATATTATATAAGCTAATCTACTTACTTGACGACATATAGTTTGAATGTCAATCTCCTTTTTACCTATAATCTCTTACAAGTCGCTCAATATAAGACATCGTCAAATCTCCATTATCAACAACCAGGTAAAAACTGTGACATATTATGCAAATAAGTTGCAGAGCTTGTAAACCTTCTAACAATATTTTTACGACATAATCCTTACTAAATTTTAATATAGGATGAGTATCACCCATTTACTTGACGGGTCTTCCTTCGTGGGCAATCTTCCACTTGGTAAGAGTCTCAAAACATCAACTTCACATATCTAACAAATTTCAGAATACAATAAAGTCATTAAAGATGTTTAGAACACAGATGATTACGAATTACAATATGAAGAAGGAGAACTTGGTAAAAAAAATCAACCATTATGGCCAGCTCATTGAAAGATTCCACATCCAATCACCCTTTCCACAAATTATATATGCTTTAAATTAACATACGATTATGAAAAAGAATTAATAGATTAAAACAAACCGTCAGGATGTAGATATATGGTGGATTTGGATCATAAGCTTCGCTACTTGAAACAAATTCCACATCATTTCCTTATTGCTTATGAACTATAGTAAATCATGTGTTTATTATCCCTTTAATCTTATACACATTACCACCTTGTAATCCACAGAATACAAGTTTTATACAAACATATTGATTTATAATTTATACCTTTTAATGTATTCAGAAAAGAAACACCATAACCTTTCTTGAGATCTAAAGCACTATATAAATTTTTACATTTTAAAACAAATAATTGCATATAAGATTGCTCTTTTATCCATGTTTGAGCCTTATTACATAAGTATACTAATAGATTTTAATAAGAGTATTTTGATATTTGATTATAGTAAAAAATTTAACTAATTAGTTGTGTAAGTTTGGTTCGAGAGTTACCTAGTATGGCTTCTTAGCACAACTTTATAAATATCCTTTTTCATCGAAGTCAGATGCCTTCTTCTTTGCCTTTCCTTCAAAAGTTGATGATAAAAGACCTACGTGACAACACATTTGCCTTTGTGAAGTTTATGTAAAAGAAATCATGTGCAGCCATTGTATTAAATAATAGTGCATGTACCTAAGATGAGTTGAATTTTTTTTTTTTTTTTACCATTTTGATATAAGAAATTTATACAACAAAATTATATAACACTGAAAAGATAAGTGAGAACAGTGAAGAGAAAATCATCTTGTAGTTAAACAAAAATTGATTTCCTTAATTTTTAATTTTACATAGTTTAGCAAATAGCAAATGACAAAATACATATTCAGTTTGTAACTAATTTTATTTTCTTGTTTTCCTGTGTTACCAATAAAAAAACCATATTAACCATTGGATGAAAAAATGCCTGGAAATTGCCTAAGCCATGTAAAGAAAAGTAAGTACTTTAGCTTCTGATCTTTTTGAATACGTACCTGCCTCTTTTTGATGATAAGCAATTGTGAGGGTAATCGACGTGGATGATTCACCATGATAAATAAATCCCAAATTCTTAACCGATTGTGAGCATTGAGTTGGGTATTTGAAGAGTATTTAATTTGGTGTTTTTATTGAATTATGTTTCTTGTGGAGTGAAAGCCAAATTTGTAACCTATGGATGCATTGATTTGGCCGATCATTGATTTGGATGTTTCAACTTCATAGGGGTGTGGAAGCATTGATTTTGGTGTTTCATCTTCAAAGGGTCTCCATGTGCATCATTTATATGTACAATTACAATTCAAAGTTGTACATGAGGGGCATAAAAGGAAGAAATTGAACAAATATTAGAGATTTTCAAAGAGGCCTTTGCACTCCCATCTTAAAATGGAGATGATTTTACCCTTTTGCCCATCTCTCCTCCTTACTAAATAAATCCCAAATTCTTAACCGATTGTGAGCATTGAGTTGGGTATTTGAAGAGTATTTAATTTGGTGTTTTTATTGAATTATGTTTCTTGTGGAGTGAAAGCCAAATTTGTAACCTATGGATGCATTGATTTGGCCGATCATTGATTTGGATGTTTCAACTTCATAGGGGTGTGGAAGCATTGATTTTGGTGTTTCATCTTCAAAGGGTCTCCATGTGCATCATTTATATATACAATTACAATTCAAAGTTGTACATGAGGGGCATAAAAGGAAGAAATTGAACAAATATTAGAGATTTTCAAAGAGGCCTTTGCACTCCAATCTTAAAATGGAGATGATTTTACCCTTTTGCCCATCTCTCCTCCTTAATAAGGTAATAGAGATAAGATAATTAGCAACATCCCAAACGACTAAAAGGGTCTATCTTCTGTTGCTAAAGATATAGTCATTTTGTTCATGCTTGTACGTCTTAAACCTATGTAAAACTTCAGATTTCTTTTCAAGAAAATAGATCCAACGCATTCTTGAAAAATCATCAATAAATAATAAGAAATACCTGCTCTCTCCAAGACTGCTTACTTGAAAAGGTCCACAAACATCAGAGTGAATGAGCTCAAGTCTCTTGCATGCTCTCCATGTTCTAGATTTAAAGGTTGGCCTTGTTTGTTTGCCCATTATGCAATCTTCACAAATCTCAACTTGCTTTATACTTGGTAGACCATAAACCATCTTCTTTTCATTCAGTTGTTGCAACCCCTTATAATGCAAGTGCCCATATTTGGCATGCCAAAGTTGTGATTATTTATCATCCTTGTTGCTCACAACCTTTGTCTTAGAAGCATCCAGAAGAAACATATTATTTTTAGCTATTTCAACCTTCATCAAAACTACACCAGTTAACTTCTTTAGTATAGTGCATGCATTATCTTCAAAATAAAGTGCATAACCTTTCCTCATCAGTTGTCCCACACTTAACAAATTATATTCCAACTTGGGTGCATAATAAACATCAGATAATAGTTTAAATTAACCATTGGTTGTAGGAATTTTAACTTCACCTTTACCAGCAACAGCAATATCCTTCTTGTCCCCTAACTTTACATTCAACTTGAAGGTATCATCCAGGTGTGTAAAAACATCTTTGCAGCCTGTCATATGGTTAGAACACCCAGAATCTATAAACTACAAAGAAACAACATTATCACCATTACTTGAGTTTGCCATGAAAGCAAACGATTGCTCAATAATTCCTTCACTTGACTTCTCAGGAACATAAGCAAGAAACAGGTGCTGTTCATCGTCTTGATCCTTATTCTCTTGATCAGCTGCAACATTTGCTTGAGCATTTTCATTATACCAACAGTCCTTCTTCAAATGTCCATACCTTTGACATTGATAACATTGAGGACCTCTTCTTTCTATCATACATCTTTTTCCTCTTCCTCTAAAAGAACTCCTTCCACATCCACGACCAATAAACTGATCACTATGAGATCTCCTTGTTTGTGGTTGTATTACTTGTAGAGCTTGCTCATCACTCTTTTCAGGTGTCTTCAAACCAACACTCCTCCCATTCATCCTTGCTTCTTGTGATTGAAGTGAGCCCATGAGTTTAACTGGTGTCAAACTTGCTAGATCATAGGCTACTTCAATTGATGGAACAACAAAATCAAATTTAGGGGACAGGCTTCTCAAGAACTTTTCAACAACCTTCTGATCTGTAACATCCTCTACATATGCCCTTTGTTGACTGACTATTCCCATGACACGAGAGAAATAATCACCAACAGTTTCTCCATCATCCATGGACAAGTTTTCAAACTCTCTCCTCAATGTTTCTATTAAAAAAAAGTAGTCAAATCAAATTAATTAGAATTTAGCCACAATCTTGGCAACAAATTGAAATATTCCTAATCGAACAAAAACCCTAATCGAGCATAGATAATCTTTTACTGATTTTTTACTTTGATTCCTATGATAAAAGATGATAAAAAATAAAAACGCTAATCTAACATAAATCATCTTTTACTGTTTTTTACTTTTAATGACGAGACAATAGATAATAAACAACAATAATCCTAACACTAAAAATTACAAAATCCATCAACAAACATATAATAATATTTCAAAGTATGAAATCCTACATGGCACTTAAAAGAGATCATCCTCCCCTCCTTAGGTGTGTCACGTGGCATCCTTTTCTTTATTTCCATTCAAAAGTCTTTCTCTCTCATGTTTCCCCCTCACAATTTTAAAACGTTAATAACTTTTATATACGATATTATTAAAAAAAATAAACCAAATTAACGAACATTTTATTATTTTTTCAATGACAACGAGTATCATAGTGCTATACAAAAATAAAAAAAAATGACTTTTTTAGTGGGTTTTTAGTCATATAGGAAAAAAAACACAATATGTTCAGGTAATTCATTAATCATGTCTAGGCAAGTCACTATTCATGTTCAAACTAGGAATTCTATCTTCATCAAGAGCAGAATAGGTTAAAACCATTATTTTCCAAAACAAAAAAATATCACATATTCAAGACCACTGTCTCAATCACGCCCTGCAATGGTTGTTTCTAGCTCTGCTTATCATCCAAACATACATCTTCTTTTTAATATGCATTTTCTTTCTTATTCACATGATCAATATTGTTGTTTTCTTATATTATAGTACATTAATATCCGTGTTACGTAATAACACATATTTTATCACTTCATATTAGTTTTATCTATCCCGAAAAACTTTCAGGATATTATATAGTATATAATAATCCGATAAAATAAAAAATCGTAATAGAGATTCACCTCTATTATGGATGAACATACCTCACAAACATATGAATATGTATTCCAAGTTTCTAAACAATCAAACACTGATAAAATAATCTATAACAATCCGCCTTTGATTTTTCTGATAACAATCCAACCCTGATAAAGAAATCTATAATAGCTTCAAGTTCGATAAAGAGATAGATCTAACCACTAGATATCTGAATGGTCGGTTAATTTTAAAACACAGAAACGAATTCATCTTTTAACATATACTTCAAAATATGAACTTATAAGTTTAAGAATATTTAATCAGCCCAAATCAAGGATGATGTATTGATAATCTAAAGAGAATAACAATATTATTCAATGGATTTGTGATAATAATCTTAATCAACATAAAATCGATAGAGAATAACAAAATTATTATGAAGATTACCGTGGATTGCTTCAATGGATTTGGGGCTTTGGTAGATGTTAAAGAAGAATGATTATATTAGAGTTTCAATTTTTGGTGAAGCTTCATCGGATTAATGGAAGAAAAAAAGTGAATTTGTGGAGATTTTATGTTATAAAACAAATAATCATTAAAGTAGAGAGTAATAATAGGGAGTTAACAAAAATAAAGAAGCCATGAGAATGCTTTAGACTCTGAGGTATGGGGGCCGGCGAAGGCACGACCAAGCTGTCTTGGCCCGGCGAACACCCCCCTAGGGCGGCCAAAGCGGCTAAATTCGGACGGTAAGGATGGGCCAAGTGATTGGATGTTTGCTTGATTGTGGGCCATGTGCAGCGGTAATATTACCGTTGGAATTAATTTTTTTTCCTATTTAAAACCATTTCACAATAGTTACCGGCGAACACCTCCTCCCCCCCCCCCCCCCCGAAATACTCCACAATAGTTAAAACCATCTCACACTCGAACGACAAAAAAAGAAAGAAATTTGCCAAGTATCCAGAAGCAGCGAGAAAGGGCATCGAACGTTGTTTTGGTGTTCTACAAGCAAAGTGGCATGTTTTTATTTTAATTATTTAGTTATTTTTATTTGTAACGTTTTTTAGGCGTAATTTCATTTTTATTTGTAACTTTTTTATTTGTAATATTTTAAATATTATGTTATTTATTTTAATTATTTACTTATTTAAAAATTAGAAAATAAAAATTAATTAGTAATAGGAGTGGAGGACTACCCATGAAGAATTACTTAGGTAGTCCTCAAAATGTATAAAAGCATGTGAGACCCACTTTTGATGACTTGTCTTCATCACACCTCATAGTCTTAGAAAGAGGGAAAAAATATTGAGAATGAATGGTGTCATGTATACCATTTGAGTTTTTTTATTAATTGTTATAGATAGTTTGTCCCAATCTACACAACCAAACAATAACTACAAGAATTAATACAAACATAGTTATTATAGTTGACAATAAATTCTAGTGTCTAGTACAAATATGTGCATCAACATTAAACAAATAATCATGCTGCCAAAGGCCCAAAACAACTGATCATCGGAATAAACTATGCTGCCAAAGGCCCAAAACAACTGAAGAAACAAATGATGTGATTTTTGCATGATCAAATCTTAATTGTAAATTGCATACACTGTAGCACGGCGACACAGGATCATTGTTTGCTAGCCTTTCTGTCTGAAGCACACTAAATAATTCTCATAGGCCCATCTTTAACTTAATTTTAGCCCAAATGATGAGTTCAATCAAAATATTTCAGTTCCATTAATATTTGATTTTCTAAATTTTGAAGATGCATATGGAATTACGTGTCCACCGTTTTACTCATTGTTCAAATTAAAAATATGAACATTAATTTTGAAAAGTGTATAGTGTTAGCTTGTTTTTTCTTAAAATCTATTAAATATTAACTATATTTTACTAGATTATACTCAGGAGTGTCTTGGAGTTGACAAATATAATATGACATATTAACTTTACATATAAAATAGACTGATTTGCTTCACATTTACACGCATGAAAGTTAACAGATATAAACGGCTAGAAACAAAGGAGTAACTCATAATGATAGTCAAACCCAAAGCTAAACAACTTTATAAGAGTCATTCCTTTCATTCTAATACTCGTAAACTTAAAGAAAAACTCATTAGATAAAATCTACAATTCATATACATAAATTTTATTAACAATTTTATTAACAATTCATATACATAAATTTGCAATTCAAAAATTGCATACCTAATCTGAATCAGAATAAAAATCAAAACCTTCATCATTGCTATTAGAGTCGGAATCATCTTCCTCATCTCAGAATCTTTTTGAGGTTCTACAATCTTCACCTTTTGCTTTCCATCTTTCTTCTGGCCTCCACTGAGATTTCTTCATTCTTTGCTTCTTGCTTGACCGCCACTGGGTTATCTTCTTTTTTACTTCCTGCTTGCGTGCAAACACAACTTAAATGTTATTATAAATACCAATCCAATAGTTTATAAAACAGAAAAAAAAATCTATACCGTTAGCATCTGGAAGTGGCACCACCCTCCCCTCTTTCCCACTCGTTATCTACCTAACCCCATGTCCCTTAACACCCTATTTAACGCGTAATTTTCTACGTCCGCTAGTCGACACCGTTATCCCATTACACATGGCCTAAAATAGTCCCACAAACAATTAAGTAATTAAATAAATAATGTGCTGATGAACCTGACTAAAATGTTACAGCATCGCTTAATTTGATCTACTTAAACCGTAAAACAACTGTTACATATATAAAAACATATAATCAAAATAATTGAAATAAGATAGTCCTAAATAAATATCTAGGTCAATAATATTCTTATGAAATTGACGGAACTGTCACAACAGGACGACTTAATAGAGCTTGTTATAAACCTAAAACCACTGTTAAATATAATATACGTGAAATACAAATTAGAACTGATGACGTGGGTAGTTTAAGGCTAAAGAAGCTGATTAAATAAACATAACTTGCTTAAAAGGTTAAAAGCTAAAAAGGATCAAAAGGTGACATCTGCCATCAGCAAAAAGAACAAGACTAGTGACATGCCTTGTCACAACTTTATCGGTTGGCCCTTCACAACTGGCCACAGCCACCACGTGTGGAGGACACACGCTATTACCCGCAGGTCTCAAGCCTTCGTACGCTAAAGTGGAAAGTCTTTGATTGTAACATGGGATCAAGAGTTTCATCATACTCTTTATAGGAGATTCCTTGTCTATAAAAGCTTGGCTCAACCACCTTCCTGATTGTCCATTACACACTTCTATTCTACTTCTTCAAGATCATACTTTACGTATGATCTTCTCTTGACTTCACTTCACAAAAAGCAATAACACTAATATTCACATTCTGATTTTGACTTTATCCCAAATCAGAATAATAACACAAAACTAAAACTCTTGAATCTCCTATCTACGTTTACAACGTAGAAGGACTCCAAGACCTGCGTTTGGTGAATTGAAACACTTGAACCCTTTTACATCTAAGAGACTCTTTATTAACGTTGGTCATATATTTGTTGTAGCAACAAGTTGGCGCCCACCGATGGGGCTGCGCCATTGAGTTTCTCTTAGAAATCAGTTGTGTAGTTCTAACTCCTTGAGATGTACAACCACGAGTCTCCGGAAGAAGTAAATCAAGTGCCCCATGAAACCGGTGAAACACCAAATACTGACCAGACCTCTTTAAACAGGTCTACTCCTTTTTCCACACTAGGAAGTACTCCCACGGGGATCACATCTCTAGAGTTCCCTCTCTTTCAAACTCCAACTCCCTGTCATCCAGGGGTTGCATCTCCTCAACTCTGCCCTATGTGTACACCTGAACGCATAGATCTAACACTCGAAGGAGTTGCAAGAAACTTCTTATAACTGAGATCTCTTCTCAACCAACATGTGCACAATGAAAGAGAGAAGGAGTGAGAATCAAGAGATCCTTGTCACTGAAGAAGTAAAGCACGGCTTCAGGACTCCCCGTCCCCTGCCCAAAAGCAAGAGAAACGAGAATTCCAACCTAATGATTGCTTCCAACTCAAGAAAAAATTGAGGAAGCGGTCAAATCTGGGGAACTTGCTCATCTGGTCTAAGGAGTTAAAGATAACATGGTTGATGGAAAGAAGAAAGAAGTTAACATGGTACTCCTTGAACAGGAAACTCCAAGCAACGTCCTCAGTTGGAGGCTTCGGAACGCCAATGTGTTTGTTTCCCCCCACCCGAGGGTGAAAAAAGTCACAACTCTTTGGTGATAGAAGCCTTGGTAGGTTCGATTAAAACACAAAAAGCCTACATTGACACTGGAGCTGCTACAGAGATCATGTTTGAAAAATAATTCAACTTGCTCAGCTAAAGCAAGCGTTCAAAGCTTCAACATGCTGAATCTTCTATCAAATGTATCGCCGATGTACCCATCTAAGATAACACTTGATGTCTATTTCTCAAAAGGAAAAATGAAGAGAACCGAACCTCTCACCTTTGTGGTCCTCAACCTGCCTTGCAGCTATGATGTCATCATCGGAAGACCAGGCTTGGCCACATTTGATATGGCCGTCTCCATCAGCCAAAGAAGCGTGAAATTCTCAACTGAAAATATGGTTGCAACCCTTCAACCCACCATGGAAGCACTCATGATAGAGGATGACGAGCCTAGAATTGATGAACGAGGCCTGAGTATTAACCCCGAATATCATGAACAAAAGATAAGGGTAAATACCAAGCTTCCCAGAGGCATCCTTTCAAGGCTTCAAAGGTTGCTCCAAAATAATATTGATGTTTTTGCTTGGTGTCCTGGGGATATGACCGGCATCCCACGAGACACCGCCAAGAACGAACTAAGAATTCCTCCTGATATCAAGCCTGTAGTCCAGAAGAAACGAAGCCTTGCACCGGAGAGGAGCTTGGCAGCTTGCCAAGAAGTAGAGAAGCTTGTACAAGCAGGAATCCTTCGGGAGGTCAGGTACTAATCAGGGGTTGCTGTTGGGTTATATTGAGACCACAGTTACCAGATCATAGACTTTTGATGGCTAGTTGTATAGTTTGATAGTTAAAGGGCTTATTATGTAATTAACACAAAGTATTGTAAGGAAAACCCTAGGCTGTGCACTTAGGGCACGGGCCCTGCGCACTTGTGTTAAGTGCGCAGGCCCATCAGCCTGCCTATATAAGCAATGTGTGTGTGCAACTCTAGGGTTAGGGTTTTTGGTTAATCTTTGTAGCACAAGATTGAACGGTGCGTACTTGTGTGTATTTCATGGTGTTTCAATGACAAATCAGTAATGAAATCGTGTTCTTATTCATCTTGTGTGTCGGTGTTTATCATATTCATCTAGTTTCTTTGTTGTAGAAGATTAATCACTTAAAACACCAAATCCATAGGTGTTTCTAAGTGATAACAATCTCTTGCACTTAACAAGATCTAGCATTTGGGACTTACAATTTGGTATCAGAGCCTCTGTGCTCTAGATTGTATCTATTTTAAGATACCAAAACCCTCATCTTGTTAGTTTTTATTATCAAGATTATTTTCTTTATGAACTTTTAAATTTAGGTGTTTTTCTTATATTTTGGCTTCAAATTTCATTGTGTTTCTGAAGGTTAATAGTATGTCATTTTAGGTAGAAGTTCAATCCAAGCACTTCAGAATGAAATGAAAATGTTTTGGAAAGAATTCAGCTGAGTTTTTGTGTTTTTCACAGCCTGTTTTGCGCACTTATTTCATACATTCTGCGCACTTATTTCATACATTGAGCACTTGTTTCTTGGCTTGAGTACTTAGATCTCTTGTTTTAGTACGCAACCAATTGTGTGCGTACTTGTTGCTTTTAATCGTCTTGAGCACTTAACTAGGGTTTCAGCGCACTTAAACAGAAATACTTGGTTTTGTGCGCACTTATTGAAAAGTATAGTTTTGAGTACTTGGCTAGTGTTTCTGCGCACTTAAATCTTAAACGAGAGTTTAAGTGTCTGCGTACTTCATTTAGTACGCAGACTGATCAGTCAAGACTGAGCACTTACCATGCCCAAGTGTTGACTTATCTGCGCACTTATCAAGAAACACAGCTATACGTGTACTTGCAGGACTGCGTACTTATCAAAAGACTACATCTTGACAAGGCTATTTACATTCTTACAGGCTGCTGCGTAATTGACCTGGACTGCTGCGCACTTCGCTGCGTACTTAAGGACTGGACAAATTTTTCTGGACTATTAACTAACATCTGATAAACAAAACTGTTAAAATTTACTTAAATCATGTCCGGTAACGATAACCACTCAACTGTAAATCCTATCACTCAACAAGAACTTGAAACCGGAACAACAACTAGAGTTCCTAAGTTAAAAGGTGTAGAAGACTATGGAACTTGGAAGAACAGAATGAGGTCATTCTTCTATGTCACGGACTTCACCCAATGGAATTCCATCTAGTTGGGCCCACACATTCCAATGAGAACCACTGCCACAGGAGAAGAGTTTAACCCTGATCCAACCACTTACACTGATGTCGATAAACAACTTCTTCAGAGAGATCATAAGGCTTATGGTGCCCTTACCATGGCCTTATCAAACGATGTTTATAACATGTTTGAGGAGTATGGCACTGCGCACGATCTGTGGTTTGCGTTAAATGAGTACTATGAAGGGAATGAAGAGATGCGCCAATATAAGCAAGATATGGTGCAGAAAGAATATGACATGTTCGGTAATATTTGTGGTGAAAGCTTGAGCTCACATATCGAGAGATTCATTTGTATGTTAACCAAGATGAAGAAGGCATGAATTCCCGTTAACAACCGAAATTCCATCAAGAAACTGCTCGACTCCCTGCCCAAAGAATGGAGCATACAGTGCATGTTGATCAGAAAAGAGTATCTAGATGCTCAATCTACATTGGCTGATCTCATCAACACTCTATAGTCTTTCGAAATGGACATCACGAAAAGAGAGATGAACCAGACTGCTCCAAAAGCTGTGCCCACCACAGCTATGAAGAATCTGGCACTAATGACTCCAGTTGGAAACATAGGTTCAAGCTCGTCACATGCATATGTGGATGCAATGGGTGGTGGTAGTTCAAGTTCGGGAAAGACAGTCTCATACTCTGACACAGCTGCTAAGACACTTAACCTAGAGCTCACAAAGCTTGCAAACGAACATGTTGAGCTCTTCAACACTTTCATGTCTAGCTTTGAGGCTTTAATGACAGGTGAAATTAAGAGTGAGATGATGAATCCTGAAGACATGTATCAGGTTGACCCAGATGATATGGAGGAAATGGATTTGAAATGGCAGATGGCCATGATTACCTTGAGGGTGAAGAGGTTTCAAGATAGAACTGGTCGAAGAGTTGGTATGGGAAAAGCGGGCTTTGATAAGTCTAAGATCAGATGCTACAACTGCAAGACTCTTGGGCACTTCAAGTATGAGTGCCCCACTCTAAGTCAAGCAGAAATCAAGCCGGCAAAAAGGATGGTGGCCATAACTGATGGAAGGGAAGCAAATCAGCAGAAGGCGTTGGTGGTTGAGGACTTTGACTGGGGAGAGGAGGCTACAGCGGTTGAAGCTGATGTAAACAAGGCTTTGATGGCTAAAATCTGCACAAAATCCACACACGGCGTGAACTCTCTGGAAGGGCTGTCTGCGGAGATGCCAAAGAATGGAGCGCTGGAGAATGCAGGTCTGAAAGGAGTGCTAGTGGCCGATAAAGGAAAAGAAGCGGCGTCTGAGGAAGCACTCGTGGCTGAGAAGACCTCCACCAGCAAAGCAAATGAGAAGCTGCAGAGCGTGCCCAAGAAAGTTGAGGAGAGAGATCTGGTAAGTATTCCTCTTGAAATAAAATCAAAGTTGTGCTCACCAAGGTGTGTTACAGCTGTTGCTTACTGTTTGTCCCACAATAGGAAAATTTTAAGAGAAATGGATGACATCCGAAAAATCAACACTGAAATGAAAGAAAATGAGTTAGCATATCAGCGAAAGTTAAATGCAACAATAGCTGAAATGCAAACTCTAAAAGAATTTGTTCTCAGAAAAGATTTTTTAATAAATGACTTAACAGAAAAACTAGAAATATCTAGAAATGAAACAAATCATCTCCAAATTGTTGTGGACAAATGGAATGTAAGCAAGCATGCTCATACAGATATCCTTGATTGTTCAAGGAAATCATTTGTCAAAGAAGGAATTGGGTATAAGGATAAAAAGGGAATTGTAAAATCGCTATTTTTACCTTTGAGCAAAAGTGAATATACACCCATTCCAAAACCACATCCAAAAAATGATCTTTTTGAAAAAGAATGTGTCAAATCTGAGTCAAACTCTAATATAAGTAAAAGCAGTGCAGATATGACCCAACAGGATCAGGTGGACGATGATGAGAGTTGTGGTGGACAAACGATGGGGTTAGGTCACCCAGGTGCCAATTACTCTACAGTGAATTAGTTCATCTAGAGTCATGACAAGTCTAAAACTATTTTGAATTCAGATGAATGTAATAACTTAACTAAACTGGATGATTGTAATAGTTTATCTAGGACGGATAACTGTATTAGTTTATCTAGGCCGGATGACTGTACTACATTAACTTCTAAACTTAATTTAAAGGGCGTTGTGGACCCTGATGATAGGAAGAATCCTATCAAACGCTCAGATATTTGTGTTGACAATGTTATGCCAGTTTGTGTTGATCTTAATGATGCATTCTCTGATAATTAAAATGTATATAGACCATCTCCGTTTGTACCAGAACTAAAAAGAAACAGGTTTGGAAAATTTCTTACTTAAGAAATTCCAGAGTTTACTCCATCATCAACAGATATGTCATGTTCTGAAGAATCACAAAGTGAACCAGATAACACAATTCCTAAAGAATCACAGAGTGATACAGAAAGTGACATTAGCGAGCCAGACTGCAACACAAATGAGGAACCAAGCAACAACAACATTGATGAACCTTGTTCCAATGAAAGCTCATGCTCAAGCAAGATCAAGAGAAGAGCATCACAACCATCATCATCCAGACCCTCTCCAAAGATCAAGCCAAAGCACTCAAAATGCTTTAGATGTGGAAATGAGGGTCATGTGGTTAAAACATGTCATTTAAAATTCAGTGATGTCAAAGCACTAAACTGTCTTTCTGATCAGAATAAAAACCTTCAAGAAACAGTAAAAATCTTTGATAAAACCACAAAAATTTTGAAAAGACAAGAGTCAGTTTTGGGTGAAAATCACGATAGATCAAACTAAACCAAACCTGGATTCCCAAAGTCAACTAAGTAAAGGTTTGAGGAGTGATTGTACATAGAGTCTTTTGTATTTATATGTGTATTTCTTGTGTTTTTCTTTTGTATTTCAGAATAAGTTACAGAAATGGCTGATCGCACTGATGAGATATCTATGGCATGTTGATAGCGGGGCTTCTAGACGCATGACTGGTCTAAAGGAACTTCTGAAGAACTATAGATTTATTGATGGAGAGTTCGTTGCCTTCGCCGGAAATGAAAAGGGCGGAAATATTGTAGGAATAGGAGATGTGGTCTCTGATGCACTAACGTTAGAAGATGTGAATTATGTTCTAGAATTGTGCTACAACCTGTTGAGCGTATCACAAGTCTGCGACAAAGGAATATCTATGTTATTCAATGACATGGAGTGCATCTTTCTGAAACCTGGATTCATTCCGCCCACCAATATGATCATGCTAAAAGCTCCTAGACAAAATAACACATATGTGATAAATATGAGAGATGCTAAATCAGAATGTCAAATGACATGTTTACTTTCTAAAGCATCTGAGTCAGAGTCACTGTTATGGCACAGGCGATTAGGACATGTTAACTTTAAAAACATTAACAAACTTTCAAAATTAAATCTTGTCAGAGGTCTTCCTTCCAAGGAATTCCCTTTTTCTGAAAAATGTTTAGCATGTGCCAAAGGAAAGCAACACAAGAAATCGCACAAGTCCAAAATAGTGAACTCTATAGACTCACCTCTTCAACTATTGGATATGGATCTTTTCGGTCCTATTAGTGTTAAAAGTTTAGCTAAAAAATCTTATTGTTTGGTGATAACAGATGACTTTTTTCGTTTTACATGGGTGTACTTCTTAGAATACAAAAGTGAAGCTGCCGAGATATTGATGATGTTTGTTCCTCTCATTGAGAACATAGTAAAGACTATAGCTAGATCAATCAGAAGCGATCACGGAACTGAATTCAAAAATCAAAGCTTCGTGACTTTCTTCAACAACAAAGGAATTCATCTTCAGTACAGTGCTACGAGAACTCCTCAACAGAATGGCGTTGCTGAAAGGAAGAATCGTACACTTATTGAAGCGGCCAGAACCATGCTAATTGACTCCAAATTGCCGATCATCTTCTGGGCTGAAGCTGTGAATACCGCCTGTTATGTTCTTAACAGAGTCTTAATTGTGAAGACGCGCGGGAAAACAAGTTATGAATTGCTTTTTAAAAGAAAACCTCTGATTGACTACTTCAGGCCGTTTGGATGCTCATGTACGCTGCTTAACAACTACGAGAACATAATGAAGTTTGATGCAGTTGGAGATGAGTGCTTCTTTGTTGGATACTCTTCAAGTCAAAAGGCTTATAGAGTATACAACAAACGAACCAAAATGGTTCTCGAATCTTTCTATGTTGATTGGCAGGAATCCAACTCTACTAACACAGGAGCCGGTCCTGACTGGTTCTTTGACGTGGATGTTGTTTTCAACAATTTCAGTATCATTGAAGAACAATCATTTGACAATCAAGCAGCCGATCATTCTCCTCTTGAAGATACTCTTTACTCTTCTGAAGACGATGCTGCACCTTTCACCACCAGATTTTCTCCACTCGTAGCTGATCCAATTGTTCCTCTTCAGTCCACAAATGGTGATGCAACTGTTGAAACTACACCATCTCCTGAAAGTACTCCAGTTTCAGAAGATACATCTTCAGTACAACAGTCTCCAAATGATCCATCCAGCTCATCTATCCCTGTCGATCACCTTTCTAATCTGCCTTCCTAAATTCTAGAGGAACCAAACATGGGTTTTAAGTCATCTAAGAATCATCCTGTGGAGAACATCATTGGACCAATCTCTGAGGGTGTTCTCACTAGAAATCAGGCAGATAAGCATAATATTGCACTATCAGCCTTCTTATCTCAGACGGTACCCTTCAGCATTGAAGATGCTGTCAGAGATGCAAGCTGGGTTGAAGCCATGCAGGATGAGCTGTCTCAGTTCAGAAAGCTCAAAGTTTGGGAACTTGTGGATCTACCTGAAGGGAAGTATCCTATCAGAACTAGGTGGGTGTTTCGCAATAAAATGGATGAACGTGGTATGGTGAACAAGAACAAAGCTCGTCTGGTAGTTCAGGGCTTTCGTCAACAGGAAGGTATTGATTATGAGGAAGTGTTCGCTCCAGTTGCTCGACTTGAAGCCATCCGTTTCTTCTTGGCATACGCCTCATACAAGAACTTCAAAGTCTTTCAAATGGATGTGAAGAGTGCATTCCTATACGGGAAAATCAAGGAAGAAGTCTACGTCTGTCAACCGCCGGGCTTTGAAGACCCTCATCATCCCAACAAATACTACAAATTGGATAAGGCTCTCGATGGACTTCATCAAGCTCCTTGAGCTTGGTATGAGACCTTATCTTCATATTTGCTGCATAATGGGTACACCAGAGGGAAGATTGACATGACTCTGTTCACCAAAGAAGTCAACAAACATTCTATCCTTGTTCAAATTTATGTTGACGATATTATCTTTGGCTCCACTGATGAAAATTTGTGCAAGGAATTTGAAAGCATTATGAAGTCTCAATTTGAAATGAGCATGATGGGAGAATTATCATTTTTCTTAGGCTTGGAAGTTCAGCAGAAAGAAGACGGAATTCTCATCCATCAAGCCAAGTATACAAGAGACATTCTGGCAAAATACAACATGACCGACTGCAAGCCGTCCAATACTCCTTTTGCGGCCCAAACAACACTTGTACCAGATCTTCAAGGCCTTTCAGCGAATCCTCACACTTATCGATCAATGATTGGCTCACTGATGTATCTAACAGCCAGCATACCAGATATTATGTGGGCAGTTGGATGCTGCGCACGTTTTCAGTCCAATCCCAAGCAATCGCATGAAACTGCAGTAAAAAGAGTCTTCCGCTACCTCAAAGGGACACCAAGACTTGGTTTATGGTATCCAAAGAGTGATAATTTTGATTTAATCGCTTACTCTGATTGTGATCATGCAGGTTCTAGGATTGACAGAAAATCTGTCTCTAGTGGTTGTCAATTTCTGGGTAACATGCTGGTGTCTTGGCAGAGCAAGAAGCAGACTACAGTGTCCATCTCCACTGTTCAAGCTGAATACACAGCTGCATCCAGTTGTTGTTGTCAGGTGTTATGGATCCAAAATCAGCTTTTGGACTACGGTTTGAACGTCATGCATACACCTATTTTTATTGATAATGATGCCTGTCGTGACATTGTGAAGAATCCAATTGATCATTCTAAGACCAAACATATTGAAATTCGGATTCACTCCATTCGCGATGCTCACGACAAAGGATATATACAGGTGTTGCCAATAGATACTGCTGATCAAAAGGCAGATATCTTCACAAAAGCTTTTGACAAAACCCGTTTTCATCAGTTGGTTACATGGCTTGAGAAGATAAATTTTGAATAATTATTCAAAAAAAAAAAAAAAAAAACTTTACTTGTGCATAATTTACAGAAAAATCTTCTTTTTATTTAAAACAAGATTTTTGGGGGAGAAAGTAAACCAATCCATCCCTAATGCAAAATTAATTCAGGAAATGATAGAAACTAATCATATCTCGTCAGCATGTGAATCAGACCCAAAGGATGTTGTAGCCTCAAGCAACGATGTGTCGGTAGATTCAGCCTGGAATCAAGTAAACTGCTAATAGGTGATTAACAATGAAGATCTACACGGAATGCTGGATTCCCACTGTGCTATAGGTCTGCACAAGCTGAGTCCGGTCATACACAGGTTGAGAAATTAAAAGACACAGAAATTTTTGTGCATAGGTAAATCAAAAGACACCTAAGAGTGCAAGCTACCAATGCGGGGCTAAGAAAATTTTTGAAACTGAGCAGCAAAAGACACGCAATGTTAGTGATGTGCAAACATATTTAGATAGCTCACCAAACGATCAGATGATCATCTTCTCTGCTTATGGTAACATAGACCTGAAGCTCTCATCATCTGATCAAGATAATGATCATCTTCTTTGCTTATGGTAACATAGACCTGAAGCTCTCATCATTATTTTTCAATAAACCTTGAGGATCGGTAGGCCAATACCTAGCACACTGTGGGGTCCATAAAATTTTCGTCAATATTACCGAAGAACATGATAAACAGCATCACCAAACACATGTTGAAAGAGAAAAGGCATGGATTTAAGTGGACAAGCATACCAACAATTGTTCTTAGGCTACAGCTATCCAACAGGAAGTTGAAACGGGTTCTGGCAGGTATGGTTAGTATGATCTTGAATGCAGAAGGTGAGATTTGGTAAAACCCCACTTATTAAAATGAATTTGGGCTATTAAAATCTTATTGGGCCAAAATTTGTACTGTGCGTACTTAACTGGGCCCTGCGCACTTGACTCAAGTGCGAAGGCCCATATGGTCCCTGTATATATATCCTCAGTAATTTCTTTTTACTGTTTTTCTTCTCTTTTCACAAACCCTAATCCCTAATCCAAAGCACATATTCATCAAAATTTCATCTTCAACTTTAAACCGTTCATAATTTTTTATTACCACTAATCACTATTATCACGCATTAATCTTCATAAATCATCCTATACCATCCATCCTGTTTCCTTCTTTGTTGATTCTAACCACTGATTAAGGTAGATTTCTTATACTAATGGTTTTTATTGTTGTGATCACAGGATAATCAACGATCTTATCTGTTTGTTATGGCTTAAACAATGGGTTTAAACTTATGAAGATTGCGCACTTAAGGATGAACAGTGTGCACTTGTCTCATAGAGACTGCGCACTTGTCTCATACTTATTCAAGCCACTGAAACCCTAAAAGTGTTGCGCACTTGTGCTGCGTACTGAAATCTTAAACGAAGGTTTAAGTATCTGCGTACTTGTCTAGTACACAGATTTTGGCTGTGTTGACTAGGGGTTACCATGCCCGAGTACTTACAAGATCTGCGCACTTGTGATCCTGATCTAGTGCCTGCGTACTAACATAAGTCCTCAGTCAAGTGTGTGAGTACTTGACTGAGTACTTGGCTCAATTGCCTTTGATTTGGCATGCGAACTTGACTGAGTACTTGGCTCAATTGCCTTTGACTTGGCCTGCGAACTTGAGGACATGCGTACTTAAACATTAAAACAAATGGACTTTCATCATGACTATTCAGACACTTGAACGGACTGCGTATTTAGACCTGAACGTTAACGATCTTAAACTGAAAATCAAACGTATCATGGACACTGATAAATCAAATCCATCAAACCCTAATCCTATGACTGTTAAAATACAAAACTTAAAAAAAAAAATAATAATAATAAAGTATAAGTCTAAGTACGCTGTCCGTCGAAGTTTAAGTCTAAGGTCAGTTGTTTGGTCGTCGATTCATATTCAAGAGATCTAATTTGCTTTTCGTGCTCTTGGTTTAAACAGATGGCACTCGACTGGGATCCAAGAGAAATGCACAATCAGCCAATGAATCTTGAGACTGATGATGTCAAGTTTAAAGACGTAGTGACCTGGATCAGACGTAGCAAAGTCGGATACGCTGTGCAGCACATTGTACCAGTTTACTGTTCTCACATTGAAGACTTCTGGAGGTCTGCTCGAGTTGAAGTTGCTGGACGAGTCAAGCGAATCAACGCTACAGTCAGAAACAAGGCTGTAGTCATCACTGAGGATACCGTCAGGAACGTGTTGAGACTTCAAGATCAGCCGGGAACAGTCAGATCTCTTTCCAAAGCCGATGTTCACCAAGAGTTCAAGAACTTCGGCTACAAAGGAGATTTTGACAAGAGAGGCGATATCAAGAAAAGTCAGCTGACAAGAGAATGGAGACTCATCAGTCACGTATTTATTATGTCTCTGTGTCATAGGAAAGGAGGCTACAACGCGCTCAGCACTGAATGGTCGACTGCAATGATAAAGATTTGCAAGAATGAAGCCTTCAACTTGTCGGGCATGATCTTTGATTATATGGTGAAGAATGATGAGGCTGGGTCAGGCAAATGGGCTATGTACCCAAGGTTCGTGCAGATGATGATTAACGCACAGCACGAGAATCTGCCCCTTGGTGATCAATACAATTTCACCAAAGGTGCACGATTCTTTACTGAGTGCAACACGCCTGACTGGGAACCCATGCTGGAGAATATGTATGCAGCACAGCGATATCCTTTGGCCATGGAACTGTACAACAAGATTAAGAAGAGAAGGCTAGATGTTACAGAAGCTCGTCAACAATCCACTGCTGCTTCTGCACCTGGATCATCTGACCCTGCTCCATCTTCAGCCCAGCTAACTGCCGAAGAGATAGCTCTAGAGAAGGCCAGGGGCAAAAGAGTGGCTACTGAAACGGCTCCATCAAAGCCCACCAAAAGGAAGAGGCCAGCTGGTTTGTTACAGGAGGGAAGAGAAACACTGACACCCGAACAACTTGAAACTGCTGCAGCCCTACAACAAGTTGCTGAGTTAAAGAGGGCCGAGAGAAAGAAAAGAAGAGAACAGTTACCTCAGTCTGAGATTCCTCGTGTAATGACTGAGGACGATATTGAACAAGAGGTGATCTTGGAATCTATCTTCGGGGCGGAAGAACAACCAGGTCCATCCACAACTGCTGCTCCATCCCCCAAAGCACCAGCTCAACGGCCAGCTGAACCATCCTCCTCAGCTCCTGCTGCACCACGTCGCAAACCGGTGCATCAGGAACTGTATGAGAAGCTAGTCAAAGAGGTTGGAAAGTCAGCTGCCAGGGAAATCTGTACTCTGAAAAGTGATGTGCATAACAATCAAGAGCTGAGAAAGAAAGTCAAGAAGCTCAAGCACAAGAATAGGAATATGGAGAAAATCATCAAGGATCAACGATACCTGATCAAGTTTCAGAATCAGGTTCAGATGAAAATGTTTGACATGTTCCAAGAGTTGAAGAAGCAGCAAACTGGTGCTCCTAGCACAACATTTGATGAGGTATTTGATTTTGGGAAATTTCTAGAGGAAGAAAAAGAGAAAGAAAGAGTTGCTGAGGAAAGTGAGGTTGACGAGATTAGTGAAGATGAGATGCCCGATAGGTTTGTGGAGATGGGAATGGAAGAAGAAGTTGTATACGAGACGTCAGATGGGCATAAGTTGGATCCTGAAAGATCAACTTGGTTTCCTAGAAGGCCCATCACCATTCCAGCCCTGCATCAAAACATCCATCACACCAGGGTAGCTCATAAGGAGAGGATTATCTCCTGGAAGTAAGACGAGGAGAAAAAGTTCTTTGCTGTGAAGAGACGAGGGGGGGGGGGGTGATACAGTACTTCAAAGGTCAACAGCAACTGAAGTCTCTCCCTTGTTGGGATATCAGGGAACTCAGTAGAGCCCCATTCATCAACCGCACAAATGACACCACGGGGTCCATGCTAGATTGGTTTATAAAGAAGGAATGTGAGACCAATTTCCAAATCTTCAAGCCACAGAAACCAAAGAGACGAATCTCCAAGAGACGAATCGATCCAGCAACAGGACAAGGCATGATAACTTATGTGATTGACCCTCCTCAGTGTAACACCCCAACCGATGGCGGAAACATCGAGATGTCACGTATTGATGATTGTTCAGTAGCTCATGGTGAATAATAAATTCCATTAAATAATTTAAATGAATTACATACACTTGTTCTAGAATTTGTACATCAAATTTAAATAAAACTATACACATATCTTCAAGCATCAATTCAAATCTTCAAGCAAATAGAACCTGAAACATGTTAAGTTGAAAAGGTTTTTGGGTCAACAAAAGTTGGTGAGAATTACATAGGTTTTTGATAATTGAGTAAAAATGATGTGCAATTCATGTGTCATGTCAATCTAGTCCATATGTGAGAACATACTAGAAATAAATTGAGTGCATAACCAACCCTGATGACTGTTATAATATGATACATACCATACGCTCATGGTCCAATTGAATATGTTATACGATAACAAACACCCACGCTACCTTTGTAGGAGGCACGTATCCGGGTGGGATTGTCAGTCCAATAGATCTATCAATGTATACCGCCAGCTTGTACGGAGTTAATGATTATGCTAGAATGGTGCTTACTCTAATCATGCTCAAGACATAATGCAACATAGAAAACACATAGACACATTGATGATTGAATTGCATAAATGATGTTGTAACATGTTTCACCCCAAAAATGGTGATAAATAGAAAAGGGGCTATGTAAAACTCACCTTGGTAAAATGTTATATCTGTTGTGAAATTTGGATAATTGTGTTGGCCAAATGTATCAAGTATCACCCTATAATAAAGTAATAAATATGTCTAAGTCTATCAATCCTAAAAATGTATAAGTTTCTAGGGCTTCGAATTGGGGATAATTGCTTGTTTGATTAATATTAAAAATATTCGCCAATTGAGAGAAATTTAGTAAATAAATAACCAAAAATCTTTTATGAAATTTAAACTTAAGATGGTTACAAGAATGTGTTTAAAGTGTAAAAATAATTTTTATAAAATTATATTTTTTAAAATAGATTATTAAATCTATTTATTACAAATTGTCAAACTTTAACTTTAATAATTAAAAATACTAAAATTAAAGAATTAGTATTTTAAAAATCATATTTCTGTTCAAAATGATCAGAAATAATTTGTATAAAATTTTGGTGCAAAAATATTAAAAATTGGATTTATTATGATTTAATTATGATTAAAACTAACAAAAATCGCTTAAAAATATTAAATAAATGATTTTTCAGAAATAAAAATCATTTCTGAATAGCTTAATGTTATAAAAACTTAGGATAATTTTTGTGGAAATTAATAAGATCGTTTAGATATTTTTATAGAATTTTATAAATAAAATGGAATAAACTTGATTTAATTATTATAAATATTAAATAAATAAATTTCAGAAAACTAAAAATTGTAGGTTGAACTTTTACATCAGATTAATATAAGATAATTTTTATAGAATTTTTAAAAGTGTTTTAGTATTTAAAAATGAATTTATTAATTATAAGTAATATATATATATATAGATTTGATATAACCCAAAAAAAAAGAACAAAGGCTTGTGGCAGCCGGGTTTTGAACCCGCGTGGGCTGGGTGTAGTGCACCAGACACAACCATCTGGTCCAAGCCAGTGGTTGTGTTTAGATATTGTTGATTTAAAATAAATATAAACAGATCGATGTGTTCTTCCCCAAAATTAATCCAATCGAGCCCTAGCTTATCAATTGATTCAATCACACAACGTTAACCCAATTAAACTTAGGGTTTCTGTTGTGTATAAGCCGATGAACAAAACCCATAAAAAAATCAACTTACAAACGCGTTTGTGATACGAATTAGTTGGTCAACTTTAAAAGTCAACCCGCGATTAAGATCACCAAAACAGAAGATTTTAAGTGGAATTGTGGATGGAGAAAGAGATAATGGCGAGTATAAGGTGAAGTGAAAGCCTCAATTTATAGTGTAAAGCTCTGGATCGAAGGAATGGTAAGTGTTGACCAATATTGAATGTATACGCGTGAATTGTACATAATTGGAAACAATTGATTGTGATTGTTCGTGTGTTGACTTGGTAATGGCCGATAATCAAGTTTCCAAGTCAATCCCTTGATTATTACACGTTAAATGAGCTAATTAATTGGTCAAAAGAGAAAGAAATAAAAAAAATAAACAATATCAGCGGCTGCTGCTGCACGTCGAAGGCAAAGGAAAAAAAGGAAAGAAATGAATGTGCGTATTAATATAAAGTGTATCAGAATTAAACAACAAACAAAGTCTTGGCCTAGTGGTGGAAGCGCGTGTATGTGTGTGTCTGACCCGGGTTCGAAACCCAGGGAGGGCACCATTTTTTTTGATTAAATCGTGAAAGAGCAAAAAGGGGGGAGTTGGGCTTGATGTTTGGGCCGGATGATTGTACTGGGCCTGACATGTGTGGGCTTCAGAAAATGTAAGGGAACAAGGGGTTTGGGCTTAAGGGATATTGGGTGATGGTTTGTTGGGTTAAGGTTAACAAACTAGTTTTAGTAAAAATGTTTTTTTTTTTTTTTTACTCTTATGATTATTATTATTATTATTATTATTATTATTATTATATAAATAAAAATGCATTATATATATATACATATAGGTTGCGAGTTTGGAAGAATAAATATAGACTTGGGCACATTAGTGTAGAATTAAGGGTAAAATAAGGGCTTTTCGTATAGAAATTCCGTGAAAATTTTGCGATGTTACAGTCTCCCCTACTTTTAGGAACTTCGTCCCGAAGTTAAGAGAGACACTAGGTTTACAATTGGTCAACCACCGGAAACCTTGATAAAATTTTACACTACCTTAACGTACCTGTAAATTCGTGATTACGTTCCGGACCGTAATTACCAATTTACCTTACATTAGGGTTTTGCGTCCTTTTATGACTCTATCGATTGTTGAGCAGTCTGATAGTCTCCACCAGTCGTTGAGCAGGTGGTAGGGCCTCTCCCGACTGTTGGAAAGACATGATGACCTCTACCAATCGTTAAGTAGGTTGTTTGGTAGTCAACTAACTGTTGTACAAGTAAGCAAGTATGGTCATAGATATAGCAATTAGTTCACATTCAAACAAGCATGCACACAGATGTTATGATAATACTTGAATTTATTGAAAGTAAAATGTCAATACATGGAATTAAAGAGAAAAATAGACATTATTCAGATAGTAGAGTTTGCTGTTAAGTAGTTGGAGGGTCTCAAGTGGGTTATTTGGAGCAGCAAGGGTGTTTGTAGCAGGGATTCGGCAAGCATCCGCAAGATGTCCATACCTTTGACAATTGGTACACTGACGGCAGGGCACTTGGGTTGGATGGTGATACTGGCAGGTGTCACACTTAGGTAGTTTCCCGCAGTATTGTTTCTTGTTGGGTGGGGTAGTGGTGTCTTTTGCAAAATTCCTGGCCTTGCGCTTCTGGTTCTTGGTAGTTACCGCGGTCACGATACTTGTTTTCTTGCCTTTCCGAACTAAGGTCCTGTTCCTTTCGTGATTTCCAACGTTATTTCTATTGCCATTCTCATTTATTTGGGTGTCTTGAGTCAACAAGTTAGAAATCAGAGTTGTGATTTGTTGCGCCAATTGTTGGGAAATAATCGCAGCTAGTTGAGCATCACCCCCATTGTTAGTGTTGTGGTCGGGATCGTGGTTGTTGTTCTCTTCTTCATGATTGTCACCACTGTTAATGCGAGTGCTGTGGCGTGGAGACATGATCTGTAAGGGACACAATGAAGTCTCAATGAGGCATGAAATGAATGAGGTAATATAAGGAATGTAATCATTTATTCATTAATTAAAACGAATAAACGAAAACGTTGACTTATCAAAGATTCTAGATTCTAATAACATATGAAGACATGCTTTAGCCTATAAGTGAACACTCATCCCGAGAATTCCCAGGTAGGCATCCGGGTCCCTCGTCTGATTGGGATATATGCGCAATGCCAGCCTAGACAGAAGACTCAGAATACAGGCGTTCACCCTTCCAGATTGCACGTGTTCGTTATTAAAATTTAGAACTTCGACGAGATCTCAAGGGGGTTCAGGTTAAGCCTGAGGATTTTGTCCTATTAGTCTAAGAGTAGATTCACTGATGGAGAGCAACCTTCTTGTGAGTATGAAAGTAGGGATAAGAAGTAGGAGGGAGATAGAGAATAGCAAGTAAAAGAAGCAAGTACTGGTTATATCCTATGGTTATAGACTAGATTATTTTTCTAATAACCTAATTCCCTATAACCATGGCTCTGATACCAATCTGTAACACCCCAACCGATGGCGGAAACATCGAGATGTCACGTATTGATGATTGTTCAGTAGCTCATGGTGAATAATAAATTCCATTAAATAATTTAAATGAATTACATACACTTGTTCTAGAATTTGTACATCAAATTTAAATAAAACTATACACATATCTTCAAGCATCAATTCAAATCTTCAAGCAAATAGAACCTGAAACATGTTAAGTTGAAAAGGTTTTTGGGTCAACAAAAGTTGGTGAGAATTACATAGGTTTTTGATAATTGAGTAAAAATGATGTGCAATTCATGTGTCATGTCAATCTAGTCCATATGTGAGAACATACTAGAAATAAATCGAGTGCATAACCAACGCTGATGACTGTTATAATATGATACATACCATACGCTCATGGTCCAATTGAATATGTTATACGATAACAAACACCCACGCTACCTTTGTAGGAGGCACGTATCCGGGTGGGATTGTCAGTCCAATAGATCTATCAATGTATACCGTCGGCTTGTACGGAGTTAATGATTATGCTAGAATGGTGCTTACTCTAATCATGCTCAAGACATAATGCAACATAGAAAACACATAGACACATTGATGATTGAATTGCATAAATGATGTTGTAACATGTTTCACCCCAAAAATGGTGATAAATAGAAAAGGGGCTATGTAAAACTCACCTTGGTAAAATGTTATATCTGTTGTGAAATTTGGATAATTGTGTTGGCCAAATGTATCAAGTATCACCCAATAATAAAGTAATAAATATGTCTAAGTCTATCAATCCTAAAAATGTATAAGTTTCTAGGGCTTCGAATTGGGGATAATTGCTTGTTTGATTAATATTAAAAATATTCGCCAATTGAGAGAAATTTAGTAAATAAATAACCAAAAATCTTTTATGAAATTTAAACTTAAGATGGTTACAAGAATGTGTTTAAAGTATAAAAATAATTTTTATAAAATTATTTTTTTTAAAATAGATTATTAAATCTATTTATTACAAATTGTCAAACTTTAACTTTAATAATTAAAAATACTAAAATTAAAGAATTATTATTTTAAAATCATATTTCTGTTCTAAATGATCAGAAATAATTTGTATAAAATTTTGGTGCAAAAATATTAAAAATTGGATTTATTATGATTTAATTATGATTAAAACTAACAAAAATCGCTTAAAAATATTAAATAAATGATTTTTCAGAAATAAAAATCATTTCTGAATAGCTTAATGTTATAAAAACTTAGGATAATTTTTGTGGAAATTAATAAGATCGTTTAGATATTTTTATAGAATTTTATAAATAAAATGGAATAAACTTGATTTAATTATTATAAATATTAAATAAATAAATTTCAGAAAACTAAAAATTGTAGGTTGAACTTTTACATCAGATTAATATAAGATAATTTTTATAGAATTTTTAAAAGTGTTTTAGTATTTAAAAATGAATTTATGAATTATAAGTAATATATATATATATAGATTTGATATAACACAAAAAAAAAAGAACAAATGCTTGTGGCAGCCGGGTTTTGAACCCGCGTGGGCTGGGTGTAGTGCACCAGACACAACCATCTGGTCCAAGCCAGTGGTTGTGTTTGGATATTGTTGATTTAAAATAAATATAAACAGATCGATGTGTTCTTCCCCAAAATTAATCCAATCGAGCCCTAGCTTATCAATTGATTCAATCACACAACGTTAACCCAATTAAACTTAGGGTTTCTGTTGTGTATAAGCCGATGAACAAAACCCATAAAAAAAATCAACTTACAAACGCGTTTCTGATACAAATTAGTTGGTCAACTTTAAAAGTCAACCCGCGATTAAGATCACCAAAACAGAAGATTTTAAGTGGAATTGTGGATGGAGAAAGAGATAATGGCGAGTATAAGGTGAAGTGAAAGCCTCAATTTATAGTGTAAAGCTCTGGATCGAAGGAATGGTAAGTGTTGACCAATATTGAATGTATACGCGTGAATTGTACATAATTGGAAACAATTGATTGTGATTGTTCGTGTGTTGACTTGGTAATGGCCGATAATCAAGTTTCCAAGTCAATCCCTTGATTATTACACGTTAAATGAGCTAATTAATTGGTCAAAAGAGAAAGAAATAAAAAAAATAAACAATATCAGCGGCTGCTGCTGCACGTCGAAGGCAAAGGAAAAAAAGGAAAGAAATGAATGTGCGTATTAATATAAAGTGTATCAGAATTAAACAACAAACAAAGTCTTGGCCTAGTGGTGGAAGCGCGTGTATGTGTGTGTCTGACCCGGGTTCGAAACCCAGGGAGGGCACCATTTTTTTTGATTAAATCGTGAAAGAGCAAAAAGGGGGGGAGTTGGGCTTGATGTTTGGGCCGGATGATTGTACTGGGCCTGACATGTGTGGGCTTCAGAAAATGTAAGGGAACAAGGGGTTTGGGCTTAAGGGATATTGGGTGATGGTTTGTTGGGTTAAGGTTAACAAACTAGTTTTAGTAAAAATGTTTTTTTTTTTTTTTACTATTATGATTATTATTATTATTATTATTATTATTATTATATAAATAAAAATGCATTATATATATATATATATACATATTGGTTGCGAGTTTGGAAGAATAAATATAGACTTGGGCACATTAGTGTAGAATTAAGGGTAAAATAAGGGCTTTTTCGTATAGAAATTCCGTGAAAATTTTGCGATGTTACACTCAGGTCGTCACACGAGTTCCTATTCGATCTGAGCTTCTAGTTATGCTGGGGAACTTTAAGAAGTGGTTTTATGACAACAATACTGGTGAAGCGGTCATCAAATTGCAGGACGATTCGGAGGCCATAAGGATCCTGGATCCGGTAGATGTGTTTGCTTTTAATCTATCGGATCTGAATATACTCTTCGCGAATCAAATCAACGTAGGTGCTGGGAATGTCCTGTTTGAAGAAGCGGTGCTATTCAGGAGGGCTGTGGATCGGGCTATGAATCTGAAAAGGGAGCTGCTTGATATAGTTGATAGGATCAATGCAGCAGATAAAGAAAAAGAAGATAGGGAGAAAGGTGCCAAAGCTGCTACTGCTACTGCTGCAGAAGTTACTCAACCTGAAGTTGAGACCACTTCAGAGGTACAGACACAAGATTCTGCAACAGTAGCTGATCCGGAAAGACCTGCAACAGAATCTACTCAAGCTCCTCCAGTGGTTGAAGAACATCTGGTCGCCCTGTACATTCAAGACCCCCTAGAACAGGCTGAGGGGGAGCAAAGCGAGGTTGAGATTGATTGAAGATGGAAGAACTGGTAGCTGTGGTCTAGGGGGAGTATTGTTGGGTTATATTGAGACCACAGTTACCAGATCATAGACTTTTGATGGCTAGTTGTATAGTTTGATAGTTAAAAGGCTTATTATGTAATTAACACAAAGTACTGTAAGGAAAACCCTAGGCTGTGCACTTAGGGCATGGGCCCTGCGCACTTGTGTTAAGTGCGCAGGCCCATCAGCCTGCCTATATAAGCAATGTGTGTGTGCAGCTCTAGGGTTAGGGTTTTTGGTTAATCTTTGTAGCACAAGATTGAACGGTGCGTACTTGTGTGTATTTCATGGTGTTTCAATGACAAATCAGTAATGAAATCGTGTTCTTATTCATCTTGTGTGTCGGTGTTTATCATATTCATCTAGTTTCTTTGTTGTAGAAGATTAATCACTTAAAACACCTAATCCATAGGTGTTTCTAAGTGATAACAATCTCTTGCACTTAACAAGATCTAGCATTTGGGACTTACAGTTGCTAACCCTGTGATGGTCTGGAAGCCTGACAACTCTTTGAGGATGTGCATAGAATTCAAATATCTCAACAAAGCATGTCCCAAGGATTATTATCCCTTGCCTGAAATTGACCTCAAGGTCGACTCTCTTACTTGCTTCCCCTTCAAATGCTTCCAAGATGCCTACAAGGGTTATCATCAGATCCAAATGAAAAGAGAAGACAAAGAAAAGACGGCATTCCATACTGACAAAGGTATTTTCTGTTACCAAAAAATGCCTTTTGGTTTGCAAAATTCAAGTGCCACCTATCAAAGGTTGGTAGATAAAGCTTTCGCAAATCAAACTGGCAAGAACATGGAAGCTTATGTTGAAGATCTTGTCATAAAAAGCAAAACCAAAGATCAAATGCTTGAGGATATTCAAGAAACCTTCAACAATCTCAAAAGGATCAACATGAAGCTTAACCCTACCAAATTCTTGTTTGGTTATGAAGAAGGCAAGTTCGTAGGCCATATTGTGAGAAAGCAAAGCATCAAAGCTAATCACAACAAGGTCAAGGCCGTCTTGGATAATAAGTCCCCTTAAAAAAAGAAAAGAGGTGGAAAGCTTGAATGGAAAGCTTGCAGTTTTGAAACGTTTTATGTCCAAGCTATCTGAGACAAGAAAGATTTCAGATGGACTAAAGAATCAGAGGAAGCCTTTAACCAGACAATGTTGCAAAACAAGGCCGAGTTGACCAATTATACTCCCCGAGTACTCGCTCCAGGGTAGGTCGCCGAGTATAGCCGAGTGGGCCGATTGCCTCGAGTACTCCCCGCATAGGCCGATTTAACCCTCGAGTACTCCCCCGATTAATCCGAGTACTCGCTCCAGGGTGGGTCGCTGAGTATAAGCCCAAACCGAGTTTTGCAGCACTGTAACCAGATGAAGCAACACTTAACTTCCCTCCCCACCATCGTTGCTCCTCAACCAGGGGAAACAATATCTGTCTACCTCTCGGTTGCTGAAGATGCCCCTAGCACTGTTCTCATAATAGAACGAGACAAGGCCCAAGTACATGTCTACTTCTTCAGTAAATCTCTAAAGTTAGCAGATGTCAAGTATCCTCCTTTGGAAAAACTGGCCCTAGCATTAGTACAAATATCCAGGAGGCTTCGAAGGTACTTTCAAGCACACCCGATACAGGTGGTAACTAATCAACCTATCAAAAGTGTGCTTGAAAAACCTGAAACTTCGGGATGATAAGCCAATTGGGCTGTCGAATTAGGTGAACACAAAATCACATACTTCCCAAGAAAAGCAGTCAAGGCGCAAATACTTGCCGACTTCATTGTAGAAATTTCAAAGGAAGAGGTGGACGAAGTTAACATTACAGCCGATGAACCACTTGATCCTGAAGCTTGGAAGCTTTTCACAGATGGAGCTTCCAGCATCGAAGGATCAGGGGCCGACCTTGTTCTAGATTAACCATGAAGGGATGGAGTTAACATATGCTTTTCAACGTGAATTTCAGACAACTAACAATGAAGCTAAGTACGAAGCCTTAATACCAGGATTGAAGCTTGCTAAAAAGATGGATGTTTAAAGGCTTCAAGTCTTCATAGATTCATTACTGGTTTCAAACCAGGTAAACGACAGCTACATTGCCAAGGAACCTAACATGAAGAAGTATCGAGAAATGGCAAGAGAAGCCATGAACATATTTCAATCTTGTATAATCAAACAGGTTTGTCGTTCGCAGAACAGGAAGGCGGATGCACTGAGCAAACTTGCTTCCCTAAACTTTGCTCACCTAACCAAGAAGGTGTTGGTTGAAGTGCTCAAATCCCCTTCCATCCAAGAGCTTGAAGTACAAGACGTAACCATCGAAGAAGGACTAAGTTGGATGACTCCCATCATAACGTTCTTAAAGGACGGTGTGTTACCTAATGATCATACTAAAGCTGAAAGGGTTCGGATCAAATCTAGGCAATATGTGTTACAAGATGGCATCCTTTATAAAAAGGGTTACCTAGCTCCACTACTCTGATGTTTAGGTCCAGAACAGAGTCAGTATTTGATCAAGGAAGTTCATGAAAGAATATGTGGAGCGCATTGTGGTCCGAGATCGGTGGTAGCCAAGCTTATGAACCTTGGGTACTTGTGGCTATCAATGCACCGAGATGCCACCAAGCAACTGAAAAAGTTTGAAACTTGTCAAATACATGCTCCTGTCTCCAAGAGACCAAAGCATGATATGGTTCCCATTAACTCAGCTTGCCTATTCCACAAATGGGGAATGGATATCGTTGGACCATTACTTCCAACCAAAGGAGGAGTCAAATTCTTACTCGTGGCTGTAAATTACTTCACGAAATGGCCTGAAGTAAAGCCTTTGGGAAAGATCCCAGGTAAAAAGATCATTGAATTCGTATGGGAAAACATCATATGTCGTTTTGGCCTTCCCGGAGTGTTGGTCACCGATAACGGCAAGCAGTTTGCTGAGAAGCCTTTTAGCTCGTGGTGCAAAGAATATAGGATCATACAAGTTTTCAACTAAAGTGCCTATCCACAATCCAACGTTCAGGTTAAAAGAATGAACCGTAGCATCATTGAAGGGATAAAAGCTAGATTAGGCCGTCAAGGGGGAAAATGGCTTGAAGAGCTTCCTAACGTCCTATGGGCCATCCGAACAATATAGAAAACGAGCCATAAAAAGACCCCCTACAGCCTAGTCTTCGGATCCGAAGTTGTCATTCCTGCTGAAATTGGGGTTACCACACTTCAAACCCATAATGTGGATGTCAAGGCTAATGAAAGTGAAACATTTCTAAACTTAGACCTCTTGGAAGAAGCTCGAGATTCAACAACCATAAGAGAAGCTCAATACAAAAAAAAATGATGGAATCCTACTACAATGCCCGAGTTAGGCATGAACGCTTCAAGGAAAGAGACCTTTTCCTAAGAACAATGAGGCAAGCAAAAAACAAGATCAAGGGATACTCGGACCAAAATGGGAAGGTACATACACCATCCTTGAAGCACACAAAGGAGGATCATACAAGCTTGCCAACGCTGAAGGCAAGAAGCTTCCTCGCCATTGGAATGGCAAAAACCTCAAAAGGTTCTTTATTTAGCTCAAGTCTTTTAAAATAATGTTGTAAAAGATGGTCTATCTTATGTAATATCGAAATGATCAATGAATGAATCAAGAGATTCTCTTTTGATACTTGTCTTTCTATCCTATTATCAGGTTGAGAACCTTGCAAGAAACTCCATGGCACGGGCCATGTAAGAGGATTAGCTCCCAGGCCACATCGCTCAATAGGTTCAAGGGTTAAATGGACCTATATAAGGGGTGAGTTCCTAAATCAATCCTGCTCCATGAGACTTAACTTACAAAGAATCATGTCTCATGGACGGGTCCGGACAGCCTACACCAAATGCTCATTAAGTCTTTCAAACAAGATTACGAACTAGGAAAAATACTAAGTAGTGTACATAGGATAGATGGCATATTATTTGCCTAGACTACCTTAGGGTTAAGTGACTGGTAAAACATTCACAACAAAAACAAAGACAACACACTAGAAAAAGATAGAACCATAAAAAAGTTAAACACAAGGCAAACATAACACAGGCATAAAAAGGCCTTAAGGGCCAGCATCTTACATACCATCATAAGGCCTTAAGGGCCATAATCCTAATATTGTTCAAAGGCTTTTAAAAGCCAACAACCACCTAGAGACCTTATAAGGTTACCCCCAACTAGAACATTGGTCACAAACCAAAAGGTTAAATTGTCTACAAACCAAGTGCTAAGAAAGCTACGAATATAGAAGGCTCGAATATTTAAACTGCGGCATCCAAAGAAGAAGGCTTTGAGGCCTCAGCTCCCTTGACAGCCGCATCATCAATCTTTGACTTCTTGGGCTTCTTTGATTTCTTAGCCTTCTTTCAACTAGCATCCCTGTAACATGGGAAGCTTCCAAGCTTGCGTCCTTTGAACCTTCCCCACCATCATCCAGTGTTTCCTCAATGTCCCCTGAATAAGACCTCTTCTTGGAAAGGGACTTGAGAACCTTAGCACAAACTGCTTCATTAAGACCTAGAGGTTTTAATTCCTGCAGCACAGATACTGGCTTACCAAAACATTTTAACACTTCTTCAACATAAGGGTAGGTCAAACGCTCCATTTTCATAAGTGACTCTTTGAAGACATCTATGGCTTTGGTTTGATAGAGGGGATATTGTTCCAAAGGCTGCCTAGCCTCATGAGCCTTATAACTAGCCACATACCCCAAATGATTCCCATGATTGAGCAACTTCATGTAGACCTCTCCCAAAGCTGAGTTAAATTCAGAAGAATGAAGGAGGTAGGTCACAACTTGTTGAAATCCGTGTTCAATCAACCACTGGTTGGCCTTAGAAGCTTGGGCAAGAGAAGTCTTCAAATCACCTTTTTCCTCCTAAAAGGCCTTTTGTTGAACTTCTAGAGCAGCCCTATTTGCCTCAACCTTTGCCCTATCAGATTCATGCCTCTTTTCTCAACCTCATGCTCCCTTTTCAACTCATCAATCAAAGTCACAAACGTCTTCTCCTTCTCGGCAAAACCCTGAACCTCCTTTTTCAGGGCAGAAATCGATGCCTTCATCTTCTCCTTCTTTTTTGAAAATTCTCCATACCCCAACATTCTCTTCCTAAACCTTGAAACCCCCCTGGGAAGCATAGAAGTAAAACTACATGCCCCCATCATCATCTTGGATAGCAGAAGATCATCATCCATGGCCTCTAGAGAATCCCTAACATTCGAAAGAGCAAAGTGGGCCATGTCATTACCACATGACAGACTCAAAGGGAATAAAACTTTTTATAGGGTTTGAGATAGGGAATAAACTTTTATAGGGATGAGGTTTTTTTTTTCCTTGGTGCCATGTCATTGCCACATGACAGATTCAAAGGGGCAGATGCCCTCTTTAAATGCTATGTGGGATTTATTGCTTTCAATTATTATAATAGATAGATAAACATAGATATAAATATTAATATTGATGAAATTTATACCATGATTAATACGAAATTAGTCATATTTAAAATACACCAATGACTGTAATATATTTAGCAGTGTGTGTTGGAATATACACGTATATAAACATACACATTGAGATGTTTAAAATCAAAGTCCTGATTTTAAATCAAATCAAACATAATTGTGAGATTTATTGATGAAGTTATAAGAAGTTTGTCTTTGAGATGTTTAATAAAACCACACACTACTAGAACAAAGTGACTTATAATGACTAAGGTGTTGTTTGTTTTTTAAGAGGTAAAAGGTCTGCAGTCTGCGGACCACATATGCAGACATTGGCAGGAGAAGAGATGGACCAAAGATCTGCAGTCTGCAAGAAGAAGACTGTTTGTTTAATAACGTCTGCAACGTAGCCTAACCATAACCATAACCATAACCAACCACAACCCACCATAACCACCGTGAACCACCACAACCTACCATAGCCATAACACAAATTAGAGCTCTTTTATAAAACTTGAAAAAAGAAATAAATTAACCAACACATGGGAAAAAAGCCACAATTCTAGAACACAAATCAAAGCAAAGAACATTAAGAAGTGCAGACCTTTTGAAAGTGTTGTTGGTCTGCTTCTCACCGATATGAAGGCCTCTGCCTCTTGCTTCCATCTTATCTGTGTAGTTTTCTGGAAATGAAGATTAGAAGAAGATGAGACAGAAAAGAGGGAGGAGGGCGGCGGGAAGAGGGCGGTGGAGGGAGGAGGAGGTGAGACGGCGGTGTTGGGAGGAGGATGTGAGGCGGCGTCGCTGGGAGGGAAGAGGGAGATACAGTGTGGGAGGAGGGATGAGGGAGACGCCGATGGGGGAGGAGGAGGGTGGCTAAGGGCGGTGGTGTAGGTGAGTGAGGAGGGAGATTGGAAAGCTAGGGTTTTGGTTTTGTGAGGGAGATGAGAGAATGGAGAGCTGATGAATGGATGAGAGAACTGAGAAGAGGCATGAAGACTTGAGAAGTGTTTTGAAAATGTCTGGCCCAAGAAGAGGAAAGGCTTCTATGAAAAAACACACGGTCTGCATCACCTCAATGTCTGCTTGCGTCTGTGCGGCGTAGACAAAAGTGATTAGGAAGTTTTTTTTAACGCTAAACTTTTAACATCCTTAATTACACCTTTACCTTGCCCTTGCAAAGATTTGAACCCACAACCTTACATCTTGAATACATAACATCTATACAACCTATGTTAGTGTTTGATAATCAATCACTTGGACACCTTTTTGACACTACGCATGTTCCTAAGTCTCATTTAAGGAAGGAAAAGAAGAGAAAAAAAGGAAAATGAAGATAAACCTTGTTCTAGAGTTTTTTTCTTTTAATTTTTTTTAAATCTTTTTTAAGAGAGAAAATAAAGGAAATGAGAGGATGAGTGTTCCACAATTTCTTTTTTAAAAAGGGAAATGAAGAGAAATTTAAGTTTATTTTCATCATCCGAAACTAGAGAGATTTAGAGAGAAAAGAAAAAAGGGGAAAAGAGAGGAAAAGAAAAGAAAGGGAGACTTTTATTTTCTTTTCTCTTGTTAAGTAACTCGGAAATAAAGCGTTAAATTTAGTCACTGTATCAAATATGTTGCCATATATGGTTTTAGAGGGACAATTATATACATAAAAATAGTTATAAATGAATATAAACATAATCTATACTATATAATAAAGCATGAGGGAAGGATTCCTATAAAAGTTAAGAAAGTATAAATTTAATTGCTCAAATTACAAACATTTGATGCATTCGTATGGGGTAAGTTAGTCTATTTTAGATTAGGTGGAATAGAGGTTAAATGCTGCTGTTAAACGGGGATATAACCGAATTGAAAACTATTATACCTTTAATCACTTGAATGCCATCTTCATGGACAACAACTAAATGCGGCGCTCTTCATAACCGGCTCTTCAATGTCTGCCTCATCATTGGCAGTTGAATGCTTCATCGGTTCGATTTCTCATCAACAATCATTGCAATTGGTTTCATTCCCATCTCCCCTATAACTCTATGTATTCTTATCTCATCGGTTCGATTTCTCATCAACAATCATTGCAGTCTTAAACTGTTCCATCGATCTAGTGGTTTCAAAAATTGATTAGTCTAAATTCATCAATAGCATTCACTGATTTTTATATTTAGTTCATCTGTCACACTTGCCCATTTACGTTTTCATTTTCACTCGATCCCATAGTTCGTCTTCCTATCTCTAACGCACAAATAGTCGCATGATCTTTCTTTATTGCTTGATTGGATCAACAAAGAAATTGCAGAAGAAATATCTATGTTAGGGTTACGACTTGCTTTAGTAAGCTCTTATTGATTCTATCTCTTTTTGGGTTTTTTTTTTCAATTCCGCGAAGATGCAGCGGGGTTTGTTTTATTGTTTATCAAATTGGAATATTGCTTCAATTGATATCGTTTTTGGTTTTTTAAATTCACATTTTGTGTTAAATCTCCTTTATTCTTTGTAGAAAAAATGTAACTTTCGATGATTACTCTTTTGTCAGGATTATTTTTTCTGTAAAAAAGTATATATATATTTTTGACTAGCCTAACGGAACAGAGAACCATCTAAAAGACCACCCAAACCGCGCGAGTTCGATCCCCAGCTGCAACGTTTGCCATCCCGCGTAAAGACGCGTGGGATACGAACCCCAGACCACCCAGCGCAGGAAACCGCCACAAACCGGATTAGAACCTCCGCCTGTGGAGTCAAACATGCACACCTCACCATAGCCCAACCAACTGGACTATGGATCATTGGCAAAGTATATTTATTATTATTAGATTTTTTTTGTTTTATTGTTATTGATGGGTTGTAATTTTGTGTTTATGTTGCTGAAAATGGGCATCTATAGTGTTCATACCATGGTACTAGGATGGTCTTTTGACGGATGTAGTTGGTATACTAGGATTCCTCAGGAGTCGTCGGATGGACGGTAGGCCTTGAGCAGTCCAATCGGTCCAATCGCCTGAGAGCTTGTGTTACCAGGTTCTTAACAATGATGTCTCAAGGGTTGTTGTTTATGTGGCCTGATGAGAATGGATTAGAATGGGCTCGTGCCGCCAAGACTCCGGTGTAAGCATCCATTTATTTTCATATCTTGTATCATAGTGTATTAGTATGCATATATGTAATGATTTACTGTTTAATTTATTTAGTTGACTAATTAGTCTTTGGTTTTCATTGGTCATATATTATTGATTCAAGGTGCCATAGGATGAGATGTTTGTAAATCTGCTGATTTTTGCACTCAGAACATCAAGACTCTTATGGAACATGAAGGGATTCATCATCTTTTATCTGGTGAACAAAAGGTATGAAAGAATTTAATCAAAATAGTAAGCTTTTTGCCATATTTGATATGTTTTGGTTCATATGGTGATATGAATCCATCCACTTGATTAGATGGTTGGTTGTTTGAGCAAAGTTATTTATCATGAAATTTGTTTTTTTTTTTTCCATTTGTGCTTTGTTTTTTGCTAATTGGATCATAAGTGACACCTATTGATGCAACTTGTATGGTTGAATCTTGGTGTGTGCCTTCTGGTTGGTTGCTTATTTATAGATCACCCCCTTATATGTTTTGGGTCATGGCTACAATCATAATATTCAGCTAAAAAGGGAACACTGGGTTGAACGGGTCAAATAGGTCATGGTCCAAGGTGGCCCAAAGTTAATTGTACATGTGTACAACCAGCTAAATGTGTTAACTTGAAATGGTTTCACAAGATTCTCCAAGGGTGAAAACATTGATCATCATCATAAGTTCATCATCCTGCAATTTGCTATTAAGCTGTTATCACTTGCATATTCCTGATTCATATACGTATTAATTAGCGAATTAAGTTCATACGTAATTGAACTTTATTTTAGAGTTGAAAGAGTCAAATTGGTTCATTTAGCTAACAACTACCGGATTTCGAATTTGTGATGATCGGATTGGATTAAAGTTGTTAATTTCATGCCATTATAATAATTAAAATTTCAATAAGAAGGTACATACTTTTGACTTTTTGATGAAGAATAATATTTAGGGTGAACAAATTTGATAGGTGGCAAGATTTGGTATGTTTTATACGACGAATTTGCACCGGCTATATAGGGATGATGCGTGGAGGTATATTGTGTCGGGTGGTCTTCCTTTGGTTGTTTTAAGTTGTATATATGAGCTTGCTAACAGGGGTTATTTTTGCTTAGCCCTTTTGGCTTATGCTTTAAATGCGTGTACTGTGTATATTTATTGTTTATAATCTAATAGGATTTTGTAGTGGCTTGTTCATTTGGGTACCATCTTGCAGTTAGCAATTCTAGCTTTTGTTATGATCAAGTCGAGTTCCGTCATGTTTGAGTAGGGCGTAAATGGACTTAATTATAACTCGACAACCATAAACTCCACGAACCCAAGGTTTCATCATTGCATGGATCTTATTTATTTGTACATGCATTATTTTTAATAACTTTCAGCAACTAATCTCTTGTTTGTCGTTTATATGTATATATATGTTATAAAAAAACTTTTAGTTGTAAGTTGATTATCTTGTGTATAATGAACAATTCCGGCTTTATATAAAAAATGGCGGCGTTGCCTCATTTGGGGTCTGAGTTTCGAGATCTCCCCCCAGCATATACATCTAAGTGCTCCTATGAGTCGTAACCAAGTCCCTGGTAAAAAGTCAACACCATCTGCTTTTTGGGAAGACCGTGGTGCGAGACAGTCAACAACATCAATAATGGATGGTTAAAAAATCTAGCCAAGAAAGGTCAAAAATCCTCCATAAAATTCCACTAGCCATAAAGGAAGCACACTTGACCACCCATGAGCCGTGGTAACTTACACCATGTTCCACCAAGCAAAGACATGGCCAAGGCATGCTTGGCTCATGCATACAAGCACCATAAGTGCACCAACCGAGCCTTATGTCAAATCATATTGTAAGTCTTACACTCCACCTACATTAAAAAAATAAACCCACTAAGTATAAAAATAATACCATAAGACTTATGGAAACAAAAAACGAGACCAAAATTGGGTGTTGTAGAAGACGGTAGGATACTACAAAAATTTGAGTCACAAGAAAAAAATTATTTTTTTTAAATTAGAAAAAAAGAGGCAACCTTTTATTAATAATAGCATGTACTAGTTATTTTTTTAAAGTCTAAAAAAAAAACACAAACGACACCCGAACATGGTAGGACTTTCACATACCAACCACTATAACATATGGAACCTAAAAAAATAAAAATAAAAAAAACAAATTCGGATTTAAAAAAAAAAAATCT